>VDFB02146112.1:0-13631 GCA_007258455.2 Sequoia sempervirens | reverse complement strand
AAAACCATTCCAAAAAAAACCCATATAAATTTGAAATCTAAAAAAATATGAACTGTTATTTTGAACAAATTCTAAATCTAAAAAATATGAACTTCACTTATTTTGAACAAATTCAATTTATTTTGTAACAAGTTTTTTTCTCTCTCATAGAAACCTTACTCCTCAAGATCCCTTCGCAGGAGGAAGTACATACCGAATGTTAGTATCTGTTCAATACTGAAAGATGGTAGCAAATATAAGGAATAATATTCGGTTTAATTTAAGAACAAAAATGTGTCCATGTTCTTGGAGAGATATAGGGGTTAAGAATTATTCAAATGTTAAGCGAACTCTACATCATTCTATTTTGCCATTCAAGACGCATATGGGTTAGAGAAAAGATTACTCAACTAAGGATAGACTAGCAAAAATTCTTAATTTGAGAGCGTGCTAAGTTATTCGTAGGATAGATCACAAAAATTATTCTGGAGCATCTCCCTAAATGAGGTCTCAGAATAAACAGTTTTTTATATTTTATATACAGATATCTTACTTCAAGTGGTTAGGAAATCTGTCCAAATCATATATATTTGTTTCTTTTGAGCTGTGTTAAAAGGAGACAGCATTGAAATAAATCTGGTAAAAGTTTCAATCCCAGAGAAGATAGCACACCTCGAATTTGGGATTCTTGATCAGCACTCCAGCGAACTGCTTCCAAGTACTGCATGCATTTGTTGATGCAGTTATCAACCAGCAATTCAGAAGCAACTGAAAGAATAGCCAGGCATTCCTCAACATTGGAGAAATACACCCGCTCCCCATACATGAGTTGAATGCATTTTAAATAGTCATTGAAGTCATGAGAATTAATTACTCTTTATTTCTGTTGGTTTATCAGATGGCCACCGCTCGGACATTTTGACTTCGAAAAACTCCGATCTTTCCAGAATCACCGAATGGAGATGAACTGGATTTCTATCGTATTTTTCCTCATTTGGGCCCGTCAACCACAATTTGACATTCGCAGAGTCTCGGGCACCGAATCGAAGCTGAGTTTCTTCCATTGAATGAATGGATATAATAACAGGGGCCTTGACGACTCTTTCCTATATAAGTTCAGAGGTCCCTCGAAATGGTAGCGCTCCGTTTGATGAAATCATTATTTTGGTGTGTGTGACAGGGGATTGAAGTGAAAGGAATTCATTTTAATTCGTGTGTGAGGAAGTTGAAATGACAAGGCATTTATTCTATTTCGAGGAAGTGAGTTGATGTCGGTTTAGGACATCATTCCCGTAAGAGATTTTGTTTAATTCGAGAAATATATATAGAAGGGGAAAAAATATGAACAGTAGCCGAGGCATTGACGGTCTCAGTGTGTCTCGGTATCTTTGTCAAAATTCTTGCTTTTGTCCTTAATAATTCTCCCGTATCTTTTCAATGATGATACCATGAATTCGATCGTGCCTCGCAGAAAGCCCAAATCTTAGTTCAAATTGACATTTGATAGTGGAAGCTAGACCAATTAAATGCTTCTAATGGGAGAGTGAGTATTCACAACGGCAACTCATCATAAGGGGAAAGTAGAGTTATTGATGGGATCTAATTCATCTGAAAATGTCGTGGCACATTCATCGGTCAGGCACATTCATCGTTAGCAGGCGGAAAAAAGGATGGGGGAATTGGATGAAATGATACGAGAGTCATCGAGTTAAGAAGACCTGACAAGCTTAATATCGAATAGACATGACAATCAGATTATATGGAGTGCCTGCGATGTGATACCGCCGCCACTATGGCATTATGAACAGCCTATAATTTGATATGACGTTTGTTACACTGACAATCAGATTATATAGAGATTTGGAGTTATGCAACTTGCAAGGCCATGGCTTAGATTGGCGAACAGCAATCAATTGCCCTTATGGAGCTCTTTAAGGCAGAATGAAAAGCTATAGAGGATCTCCTTTATAAAATACATGCCAAATATGGCTCAAGCAAGTTGGAAGGTAAAACCAGATTAGCAAAAGAAAATGGGATTTGATTTGTATTGCTTCTGGATTCGATTGTGTAAAGATTTTTTGCATCAATGTTTCGAATCACACTCTGTTATCCATCATCAAGATGAAAGAGAGCTAGAGGAGAAAATGAATTGAACTGTATAATACAAATCTATGTTGGTGACAGGAAACCATACTATCTAAAATGGATGTACATTATGACGAGAGGGTTTAAAGCATTTTATAATATGCATCGTCTTAAATTCATAAGAAAAATATAAAAGAGAGCTGATTTCTGAAAGTACCAACAAAGAGCTGACTTCACATTATCATAATAAAACCCCAAAATAAACATAATGATGAATAAACAAATAAAGGGCCTTTCCAATACATCCATCCTACCAAAATAAGTGCTTTTAGGTGTTAGTCTTATCATGAAAAGGATTGTCATGAGTAGGAGATAGAATCTAGTAGCTGTTCATATATCAATAGTCGTTATGTTTTTGTTCGCCTAATCTTTTAATTATTATCTTCAAAAAACTTAATATATGATAATTAAAAGTTCACTTAAATATTTTGCATGTACTAATAGTCGTCCACTTATACATCCAATACTTAAAATTTGAATATTTAATTGGAAGAGTTGTGCAACTTTATTGGTATTCATAATGCATGGTTACTAGAGAATTTGTGCATAGTTATTGGTAAAAACATTTGTTAGAAGAATATGTATTGGATCAATTGTTCAAATATTTTTCGTCGTTGTAGGGCACAATTATTGGAGCATCTATGAACAGGTATCAATCATCACTTCTAAATGACCACTTTTTGACCTTTGTGCGCATAATGAATCCTCATATATTTGTCGCAACTATCCAAAAGTTGAAACAATAGCTTTAAACTCTTAAATCACATACGGAAAAACCAAAAAATATAATCGAAATCAAATGTATCATTGAGAAACTTAATGTGCACAAAGTTAGGATGGGTGGCTATTGGGTCCTTTCCCCTAAATGTCTCTGCTTTTGTATGTGTTTGTTCTCTCTTTTTTCGTAAGTGTAGGATGTAAATAGAAGGATAATATATCTTAAGGTATTTTGCAAGAATTTATTAAAAAATTAACAAGATATCAAAAAAGGAATACAAAGATTGTTGTCAATGATTGTTATAAAGAATGAACATCTAAATTAACTATTTGAATAATTAAAATAGATCTACAATTGGAGCTAATCAAGCTTTAATACACATCAATTGAATTGGGTCAATTCACTTGACCCCACTTGTGCCCACATTAAACCAATTCAAGTGTGGAAAGAGAAGAAATATTTGAATCCTATTTTATAATAATGTATTCCAATCAAATTCAAGAGGCTTCATTGGCTCCAACTATATACTTAATTGAATGAATAATTGTTTTCCTTGACAAGATATGCAGTTGCAATTGGTAAATCACATTTCCCTCTAATTGGTTTGGATATGTTTTGTAGGATATAATTAGCCACAATTATTTCCACAATCCCACTTTGAGGTTGTGAATTACTCATAATTAAAGTCATGAATATTGCTAAGTTTATATTATATTTTCTTGTTGAATTAAAATCATAGGATTCTTTTTCACTAAATATACATCTAAAAGTTTCTTTAATGGTCAAAGAATCATTTGAGAAGATGCTAAAATAAAACTTGGTTTGGTCAATTGATTATTCACACTAATTATCTATTATGCATAGGCATGTTATAAAACTTGATGTTCATCTACACATTTGTAAATAATTTAGACCTTCCTTAACAACATGTTACCCAAGGATGACTTTTCATTACCTAATATTGATATGATCATAGATTCCACATCTTTTATGGATGAATTCTTAGGCTATAACTAAATCCTGACAAATCTCCAAGACTATTAGAAAACTACATTTAATGCACCATGGGTAAGAAAAAATTATGTCATCATGCCCTTTGGATTGAAAAATAATGGATCTATATACCAAAGAACCATGATGCTAATATTCCATTATCTCATGCATGAATTTTACAAGATATGTGTAGGAAATTTTAGGAAAAATTAAGAAAAGAATATATCACGTGCAAGCTTTGAGAAAGATTTTTTAATTCCTTTGATAGTACATGGTTAGATAAAATCCTAAGGAGCACATATTCAGAGTCAATAATGGTTGCATATTGGGTTTCATTACATCTCAACAAGGCCTATCAAGGTAAATGATAAAATATCGATACTATTTTTAGCATGATCTTTAATAGTCACATCTAACCTCTTCTTGCTTATAAACAAGTATAGATGTTGATTTATCTACCTATTTCAAATTACCAAATGACACCATTAATTATCTATATTTAACTTTTTATTAGGGTAGTTAGATATTGTTATGATCTTCTATGCACACATACTAGGGTGAAGCCACAATAGTGGTTTACAATTCAAGTGAGGAAGGAAAACTCACAAAAAAATGACCCCAAGGCAAAAAAAGTGATTTTGGGGGTTCATACAAACCTATTGGTTTGACCAAACCCATAAGGGGTTCACTCGAACCAGGGTTCGAGTAAACCCCTTTGAATTTGACCACCAAAAAAAATTTAAAAAAATGCATTGGAAAGGGGTTTGAGTGAACCCCTTTGAAGAGTACTCTAACCAGTGGTCTGTATGAAGCCCCTTATCCCTTCACATCCCCCGAGACAATTAAAAACCCAAATTTTGGCACTTCCGTATACAAAGGAGGATGAAATGGAGGAATCTTCACAAACCCACCCGGAATCAGGTAGCCCTTGGAACAAGCTATCCAATCCTAATATAATTTTAATATGTAACTTTGGTTTTATTATGTATTTTTTTTTTAGTTTGACATTAAACATAGGTTTTTCATCAAGAATGAAGGTCTTGTTCACTATGTGGAAAAATAAAGCATTATCAAAAATAAATAAATGTTCATGTCCCAACATTGAAGTCTTTTTGATCCAACAAAAATTTCAATATATACAAAAAGTTACGCCAAGCATACCTGGCCGCGACTCATGTCCTCGGGACCAGAATTGGCTGATTTCTCAAACTTGATTAAAGAAAAAATATTCAATAAAAACTATCTAAATTACAAGGGAAGCACTAAATATCAAAGTTACAAAATCTAAATTCAAAAGAAGAATTGTGAATTTTATCCTTCATGGGAAAAAAAGTTATGCATTATATGGTGGACCACTTTTTAAAATGTTGTTTCTAAAACCAATTTTCATGGGACATTTTTAGAAAGAAGTAATCTAATTTGAAATTTCTTGGAAAAAACATTTTGTAATCTATAGACAAAATTTAACAAGACTGTAGTTTGCATCATCTTCAAATTCCTCATGGTTTATCTGCTATAGGTGCCTGAATGTGAAGATTTAGTTAAAAATAATAATTTCAATGTCCAATTTGGCCAAAAATTGTAAACCACTAGTGTGGGATCACCCACTATTCATTGTGCATTATCTTATGATCATATCACACTAGAGGTAAATCCTCATGCCTTCCCATCTTTTACTATGTCTAGTGGCAAAAGCACCGCGCTTAGAAGCATAGGTCATCGGGTGGGAAAAACCCTAGTTGGTGGGTCTCACATGATTTATATCCGCCACCCCCAGTGGTGAAGCCCCGGTCGGTCCCAACCCCACATTGACCATATTCCTTTATACCCAATAATTGGTGTGGCTCACCACTAATAGGAGGGGCAACCCCCATCACTTTCAACTCCCTTCCTAATGAAAGTAACCCAACTAAAGTGGGGGGTTCAAAAGCATATTTCTCAAAGCCAGTCTATTAGCTGGAGTTGGTAGTTGGAGGAGGAATTTGAATTAGCTGGATTTGGGAGAAAAGGAAGTTCACATGAAGCATGGAAACTCAATAGAAGGTGGGGTCCCCATTCCTATAGTTAAGGGACATCCAGGGACATTATTCGTTTTCACCCATCCAACAAATGTTCAAAGGGTTGTAGATAGTAGTGAGTGAAGAATCAAGGGAGGCAGGGGAGGGAGATGTATATATAATACCTAGTCAGGACCAACCCAAATGGCTCTAGTAGAGGGAGGCACCCCCCATCATTTCAAGCAGATGGATAGAGAGTTAACATTTATCACATAAAATCAAATAAATGGTGCAAACGAGCTTCTAATAAGGTTAGGCCCATAGGAGATTCATTGGGATTAGTTAGGGGGGCTAAACGTCAGAAATTTCTTCCAATACAAACTAGAAAGACAAGTTGGTATTTCTTGAAACCTTCCAAATATATGAAGATAATCCAATAAAAAGTGAGGCACATAATAGATTTTTCCCACCCCTCACCATATCACTTATATAGTATGAGGGGCCACCCACTTGGGTGAAAGAGGCTCCTCCCATCAACAACACCCTCTTACTATGTATAGGGGCCCACCCTTGAAGCTTCATCTCCCACCCAACCCAACTTTCTTTCCTCCCACTTAATTTATATAGAGGGGTGGTGGGGAGGCCTACTATTCTATGGCTCACATGGGGGTTTATATTGCTTCCCACAATGGCCCTACTGTAACTAGAAAGGGGTGGGGGCGTTATAGTGTCAGTGGGTGTTCGAGGAGAAAGTGTTCAAGAAGGAAAAGGAAGGCCCCTACCCATAGTAGCACGCTAGTATTCCTTTAAAAAATGAGGTATTACTCATTGAACGAAGTGAGAACTTCCTCCCACCTAACCTTACATGACCAACCTGCACTTCGTGGCCACCTTTGATAAAGCGAAGTGGGTGAACCATCCATCCAAATTATGAAAGTGTCCTTACGATTGGGCATCCCCATTCATTTAAGCTGCCTGAGCTCCCTACAGAGCAAAAGTACGACACCAACCCAACCCCCCATTAGAGAGAGGTGGGAGAGGGGATATGTTTTGTTCCTCCCAGTAAGATCGTTGAAGAAAAGTTGAGTTCCTTGATCTATTGAAGTTAGATCACCTTACAAAAGTTGTAAGCTGATCTACTAGTTGTAAGTTTCATACGACTGATGACTACTCTCATCTCGATCAAGAAGTTTGATCAACCATACCACCATCCCAATGTTATTCCTATATTTCCTAAGGCACCCTTATCCCCACATGACACAATAAAGTTGGTGGGGGGTCGGTCTAGGAAGTCCTTCCAACCCAATGTTGGTGTGGTTGAACTACTTAAAGGAGTGAAGGCCTCTCATCTTTCTATTGGGCCTATTCTCTATCTGGCCTAGTTTCATTGAGCTCTATCCAATAATGAAGCATAGTTCAGTGGTAGAGCCTAGGCGATGGCAAAGCGCAAGGTGGTAAGAAGTGCATGGTCAGTACCAAAGGAATATATAGTTGGTGGGGTTGGGACCACCTATGTTATTCTTTAGGACCAACCAAGGAATCCTAACCACCCAAGGTTCACCTATCCTATATAGTGGGGGTTAGGCCCATGATTAGACTAAATTCCTCCCACATATCAAAAAGCATGACCCCACAGTAGATCAAAATTTGAGACCCTATTAATTTTTAGGCCCATAGGTCTATCAAATCCCTATAGAAACTATGGGTTTTAGTATCCATCCATCATTTTTAGGAATGGGCACAAGCTCAATTTATAATACTTAATTAGATATGTGTAGAGAGAGCTATAATTACCACCCACCTGGGGATCTACAAAATAAAATTAGTTCACTAGTCAACCACCTATGATATGGTTCATTAACTCCTTTGATTCTTCCATCCTTCCTTCGATTTCCTTCCTCTTATTCCATCCTTCCATAATCCTTCTAATTGTTAGGGTAGGGGTAGGCCAAATCCATTTTCCTGAAATGGGGAGTTACACAACCCATTTAGATTAGAGAATCTAGCACCCTGCCCTTCGAAAAATATTCTCACTGACTAATGGAAGAGTAGAAACAAACCCTATGTCCCCCTCGATGGCGGAGTGGTGGGGTCTAGCCCCAACCCCAACTACTAAGGCCACCAACCCCATTGAACAAGGCATCATAACCACCCAATCCTCGCCACCAACCATTAGGCAATAACCCCATCGACTAGGGCTTCACCCACCACCCTAGCTTCTAACCAAGGGGGTGGGTGGATATAGAGATGTAGCAAACCCCACCGACCAAAGGAGAGCATGGGTAGTGGGGTTGGGGCCTCAGGTGGTGGTGGGAATCCACTCAATTTTGAGGGAGAGGGGGAGAGATCAATCGAGATTCTAGTTGATGATTAGGCACAATCAATTCCCTCGACCTATCGAAACAAGGGAGATAGCATTGATCACACCAAAGAGAGCCCTTTATCGATTCTCAATAGACTCCTTTATTAGGTTTCATTGGGTTGGATATGGGGGTGAACCGTAGATTTTTGACACCATGCACCTTTCTAACTCTTCTACGGTTTTTCACCTAAAAGGAGAAAGTAGGGCCAAAAATGCTAAGGGTTTCATTCAAATTATGCTATGTGTGATGTTATTTAAGCTAAATGAAGTGAATTAAATGTAATTAAGTGATCTATATGACTGATTATGAATGTAAAACTAAGATTTACGCCTTGTTGGAAAACACAATGTGATATGCAAACAATGACGTATGAATGAATAAAATGCAAAACATAAAGAGAAAGGTTGAATCAAAGTGCACCTGGGAAAGATTTGAGGAATCAACAATGGTTTGAATGCTATCTGAAATTATTGAAAATCAATAGTGGGACTCACTCGCCCAGGGTGGCGAATTAGTCTTTCTATTGGTGAAGAACTGTCAGAAACAGGTTTCTGATTGTCAAGATCTGGAATCTGACAAAACCTAGATTTTTAGTCTTAAGGTGGGACTCATTCAACATTGGTGGAAAATTAGTCCTCTCGCAAAATTTTGAGAAATCAGGAGACAACTCTGCAACACCAGATCTAGAAATGTCTTCTTGTCGAGTTGTTGAAGTCAATTTTGTAGGAAACAAACGGAATACCCTCTCTAAGCTTGAAATATGAATGATTTGACTTGAAGAACCTAGTTGACTTGTTGACCAATCTTCAATCACCTAAATACTTGTTAAATCTGCATGAATAGATCTACAAACACACAAGCAAGAGGGCAAAAATGTTTGAGGGTTAGCAAATAGGGGTTTTCCTTGGTCAAACCCCACTTTGGTAATCAATCCCTTAATAAAATAATGAAATGCAAGAGAATGATAAACAAATAACATGCAAATGCTATCAACTTACCAAACCCTTGTTGATGAAAATCTGAAGATATACCATTGATTGATTCTACAGATGAGCTGAATGATCATGGCTGACTAACATGAGACTGACAGTGGTTCTAATCCTGGGTTTTAATGAGAGGCATTTATTGATATTTCATTTAAAGCTTATAACCTCAAGTACAAGGTCAAATAAAGCATAAGAAAGGGGTAAATAGTGAAGTTATGCCTAGAGAAGCATGAAATCTTGTTACAAGACTTTACAACACTTCAAAATAGGACTTGATAAGTGATGAAAAGGTGATTTTAGGTGAATTGTAATGAATAGAGTCTAGAAAAGTGTAGAAATGTTTGACAACACTTCATAACACCTTCACAAGATGCCAATATTTAAATTTTTAGTACATAAATATAATGGTTCTCAGCTTCTAGCAGACACATAACACAGCACTAGAGAAAATGGACCAAACATCATGAACAAGACCTAAAAAACTATGAAAATGATAAGGGGCCATTTTTTGATGGCACATTTAGCCCCCACTTTAGTGAGAGAATCTTGCTTCCTCAAACTAAAGTAGCCATGAACATCAAAGAGGAGGGTTCCAAATTCTACTTGCATTAGCAAGATGGAATGACAATGATCAAGAGGGATGATCAAGCCCCTAGGGATGAAGATCCCATGGAAAAAACTAAGCATAAGAATCAAAGCTTTGCATGCTTAGAACTCATGAACAAAGAGCAAGGTACCATAGGCTTGCAAGTTGGGTTATGCAAGGTGGCAAAGATATAAAATGTAAAAATGCAAAAATGTAAAATGAAAAATATGTTCAAAGGAGTATTATTAAATTCATGTGAAGTCTACCACTTAGGGAACATTGTGTCTAATGTCTCCAAGAGAGAACTGATCAAATAATAGTATATTCACAACTTAGGGAATGCAGTGCGTCGCATCAAGCCACCAAGAGGAATTTAATATGCTAAGATAGATCACACTTATGAAGGACATCACACCCAATGTCATCCACAAAGTGACAAACACATTATATGAAACAACAAGGTTGCACTAAGAATTGGGGATGCAAATGAATTATGGTAATGTGTGCCCCCCACTTTAAAGGAATTGTTACACATCATTTTGTGAGTAATTACTTTAAAGTAGCGAAGGAAAGAAAATGCAAAAAGGAAAATCAAGACATGAGAGCCAACTCAGAAAGCCCTATGCCAAGTCATATGTTTCCAAGTAAGGTTGCATCATGTGAACAAAAAAGAAAAAAAAAAGAAACATAGTTTCCCCCCATAAAGGAACACACCAAACACATAAGGGATCTATGGATTTCGGGTCAATATGTTCATTGCTATAATGTTTTGTAAGGAGCTCATAATTTTCATCATTCCCCAAAGCACATAGAACTAGAAGAATGAAACAAAGAGAGTGAAAAAAAATTGAAAAATAAAGTCTGTTTTGGGTCAACATGGAAGATACATTGTGGCCTCAATGCCTTGCATCGTCCCCAAAAGGATAACACAAGAGAAATGAAAATGAAGAGGTGAAAGAAATGGAAAAATATTTTGGGTCAGCATGAAGGATTCAACATGTAGACTCAAGTACAAAGGGTTCCCAGGGGGAAGAGGAAAAGACAAAAGGAGGGAGCATTGTAGAGCAGAATGAAAGTTTTAAGTTAGATAAGTAGGTTCCAGACTTAGTAGCTGATGGTTTGGAGGAAACTTCTTGTTTTGGTCAAAGTAAGGCAAGTAGCGAGGAGTTTTCAAAGGAGACTGGAGAGAAGGTTACCCATTCTTCTATTCAGATTCACTCTCAAATCTCTCCAGAGGTTGTTGAATCCACTTTTGGGAACATTGGGGATACTTGCAAGGGTAGGACTGTTGTGGGGTATTCTCTATTGAATAAAGTTTTTGCTACAGATGACTTTATGGATGGGCAAGATTTTATGGGTCTTGAGGACCTAGATCTTGATGAGGATAGCTCATACACTAAAGTTGAGAAGAAGAAGAGAAAAAAAGGAAAAAATACAGTGGGGGTTTCTACAAGAAACAGGTCAAGAGCTCATGTTGGAACCCAGAGAAGTTCAAGAAGAAATTCAACAAAGTGGCATAGAGAATAGGAATGCATCCAAAATATTGTGGATGGGGTTCAAAGAACCATCCCAGACTTATGCAGAAGCAATACCCCATCAAAGAAATGAATTTTAAATGTCATGGAATATTCGGGGGCTAAACAGCTCCCATAAATAAGAGATTTTGCGCAATTTTTCTAGGGACCATAAACATGATATCTTAATTGTTCAGGAGTCCAAGATGCCAAAATATAGGGTGGAGAAGATTAAGATCTTAAAGAATGGTGGTGTTTAGGGTAGAAGTTCGCAGGGGGCTTCTAGAGGTTTAGTAACTTTTTGGAATTAGGATCACCTCCAAGGTACCCCGGTTTGTGAAGATGTCAATCATGTGGCTACCAGATTTAGGCATATCAGAGATTATTTTAGCTTGATTTTGTCTAATATCTATGCACCCAACAATAAATCTGCTAGAAGGAGTTTTTGGAAAAGAATTAAGTCTTTTAGGTTATGCTTCCCTAATGAGAACTAGATTATCATGGGGGATTTTAACACACCACTACTCGAGTCAAAAAATTTTGGGGGCTATCAAATACAGATGGATAGTAAAAATAATATGATGGATTTCATCAATTCCCAATGTTTGCATGATGTGGACCTCAAGGGGGATACCTATACATAGTCTAACAGAAGGACCGAGAGTGACCTTATCCAAGTTCGGCTTGACAGGTTCTTAATTTCAGATAAATGGTTGAAGGATTACTTCTGCTATTTAAATGCTCTTGGATAGAATTGGCTCAGATCATTTTCCTATAAGCTTTGTGGCAGACTATGTGTCACGTAAGAGAAAATTCCCCTTCAAATTTGAAAGAATGTGATTCTCTCATCCTAATATTTTTTACTGTATTCAAGAGTAGTGGAATATAAATGTTAGTGGTACTGTTATGTTTAGAGTAGCTAAGAAGCTTGGTGAGGTCAAATCCAAGGTCAAATTTTGGAATAAGGAAGTTTTTGGAGGTATCTTTGCTACTAAGTCTGTTATTCAGTATGATTTAAAGGATATTCAAGATCGAATTCAGAAAGATGGTTATATGGGTGATCTCTTATCTAGGGAAAATGAAATCCAAATCAGTTTGGCTTTTTGTTTGGGATAAGAATACCAGGTTTTCCATTTTACTACTATGAAATACAGGGCTTCCAATTGTATAACCCATATTATGAAGAATGGTGTTAAAATAGAGAAGGAGGATGAGATCAAGAATGAGGCCATCCAGTTCTTTGATAACCTCATTTCTTTGGAAGAGGGGTTGGATGTGAATCCTTAGCAAAACTCTCATTGAGGCTATCCCTAATACTCTGAATGACCATCAAAATAGACTTTTGACTGTTATCCCTTCACCAGAAGAGGTCAAAAAGGTTTTTTTTTCTTTTGAAGGGAATAAGGCCCCTAGTCCTGATGGGTTCCTTATGTTCTTTTTCCAAGTTTTCTAGGAAATTGTGGCTAATAATGTGGTTAATTTTGTCAAGGAGTTTTTTGGATCCAGGAAATTGTTGAAAGAGCTTAATGCTACTTTTATTATTCTCATTCCCAAGCTCCATAGTGTTGATGCTTTTGATTTCTTCTATCCTATTAGTTTATGCAACTCTTTTTGTAAAATCATATCTAAAGTGGTAACTACTAGGCTTCTTGGGATTCTTCCTTTATTGATATCTCCCTAGCAGAGTGGTTTTGTTCTTGGTAGGCAGATTCTGAACTCCATTATCATGGTTCATGAAAACATTCATTCTCTTGAAGCTTCAAAAAACCAATGTTTTTTGCTCAAGTTGGATATGTCTAAGGCCTATGATAGGGTGGAGTGGGAGTTTTAGATCAAAGTGTGAAAAGCTTTTGGGATTTTGGAAAGATTTTTGCAGCTAATACGGGAAATGATATCAACTACCAATACTTTTGTCATTATCAATGGTTCTCCTTCCCATTTTTTAAAGTGTTGAGAGGAATTAGACAAGGAGATCTCGTGTCTCCTATTCTCTTTACACTTTTGGAAAAAAAATTTGGAAGGCTTCTAGACAAAAAAGTGATAGAAGGTAGTCTAAAGGGGTTAAAACCATATTCGGTGAATATGGCTTGTTTGCATTAGCAGTTCGTGGATGACATGATTCTTTTGTGAAGCTCAACTATTGGAGAAGCCAGAATACTAAAGAGCTCCCTTGTGCTTGATGAGAAAGGCTCATGGCAAAAAATTAATAGGGAAAAAAGTTCTCTTTTCTTTTTCAATACCCCTACGCATAGGAAAAGGAAGATTGCGAACATTTTAGGCTGTGTTGTCAACTCTCTTCCTTCCATATATTTGGGTCTTCCTTTGGGTACCAAACTTTCGAATTCTTTTT
>VDFB02146111.1:0-22520 GCA_007258455.2 Sequoia sempervirens | reverse complement strand
GAGAGACATGAGAGAGAGAGAGAGGGGTGGGAGGAACATGAGAGTGAGAGGGAGAGATAGATGAAGAGTTGAGATAGAGAGAGGGATGAAGAGACAAAGAGAGATGGAGAGAAGGGGAGAGAGGGAGAGGGAGAGACCTGAGAGAGAGGGGGAGAGAGAGAGTTGAGAGGAAGAGTGTTTTCCTGTGTTGGGACGAGCTCTAGAATAAGAAGTGATACAACCATCAAACAAAACCATTACAACTCAATTCAACATTCATGCCATTAAAACCTTCAAGTTTAATAACATGTCATTAGATCATTCATGTAAAAGACCATAAAATCATCATGAATAAGAATCACTATCTTCCAATCATGGTACATAAACAAGAACATTATGCAACTTTCAAACAAAATCCTTAGAAGACATCAAGATACATGTTAATTAGATTGTTCATGTGAAATCTATACAATGATTATGATCAACAAGTAAGTCATCAGTCAACCATGATGGATGAATAAACACTATATATACACACTATATACATTAACAAACACTAAATTAATAGATTATTTAATATTTATTACTAAATTTTTGTCTCATCATTATACTATTAAATATTCATAAATTCAACACTAAAAATATCCATCCAACCAAATTCTTTATAAAATATGCATCCAACAAAATTCTTTATAAAATATCCATCAAAGATCAATTTTTTTATAAATATAAGATCATTGTCTTAATAAAGTTTTGTGGATCTCTGTAACACCCCTCCATTTTGTGCTCTGTTGATCAGACAATGTTTTTCTATGTTATGCCTTGTTTCTGTTAACACTTGAATTAAGGTGCTTGGTTGCTATTTGATCGCTGACTGTTAAGCAATGTGAATGTTCTATTTTGATGTGATGGCATTTTACTTCGATGTTATCATTAAGGCATGCTTTGGATTAGCTTAGCAGATATTTGAAATTAACGATGCTTCATACTTTTGATTATATTATTGATGTTAGATTCATTAGTTAGTAATACTGTATTGGTGAAGGGGACGGGATTACATCACTCGCATGCGAGAGCCTATGATTCTGCGATTTCCCCTTCATGGTGTGTCTACTATGTTATATGCATGTTCGACACTCGTTTTGATTGCAAGACTGCAGGTACAGGACATCGACTCCACCTGGTTTCACGGGTCTGAGCATGTCCATTGACCAACGGAAATCAATTGGGAGATAGTAGCTAGGTTTTCCATGCCAAGTCATCCCCTTGGTCATGGTGTGTCGTCGGGTCATAGTCGGGTGTAGTTGTTATATGTTGTCCCTTTCACCTTGGTTTTTATTTAAATTCAAGATATAAAAGTAAATAAATGGCTTTTGTAGTTAAGTTGTTTAAATAAATCTAGCTATATTGTTAAAAATGTTATTTAATTTATTAAATAATTTAATTTAATTAATAAAATAATTTAATCTCAGATTAGATTTATTTTATTAGTTAATTAAATTGATTGTGTTGAATTGATTAAGTTATTCCTTTTTTTGAATTAAAGTGTTAGTTTATTTTTGGAAAGAAAGTTTTAAAAGTTTAAATTCTTTTGTTTGAAAAGAAAATTTTAAAATGTATTAAATTCTATTTGGAAATTGGAATTTTGTTTTAAGTTATTTAAAATTCAAATATCTTAAAAATGCAATAACTTTGGGTGGAAAAGATATTTTAGAACAGTTGACTGAATTTGGGGATGGAGAGATTGGGTTGCAAAAAGAAAAGAGGGTTTTGGGTTTTTGGATTCAATCTTGGTTTGAAGGTGGAGATCTTGGGATGAAATGGTGGAGGAGTGGAATCTGCAGAGGAACTCAACATCAATTTGTTCTTCAAGTTCATGATCACAGGTTTTATTCTGGTTTTATTGTTTTGAAGTTTTGAGATTTTGGTTTCAATTTGAATGCAAGTTTAGAAAACAAATTTGGAAACCTCTTTGAAATCATGGAAGAAGAGAAAACAAAGATAGATTCTTGCAATAGAAATGAAATGGAAAAGAAACAAGGAAATAATCAAACAATAGAAATAAAAAGGAACACAAGAAGATCTTGAAAAATCTCTGTTTGAAGTTGAGAACCTTCAGAAATTTGTGCACATGAAATTGTGATTAAATATTTTATTCTATTGTATTTTTTGTAGAAAGAAATTTCTCTATTTGATTGTTGATAATTTTTTTTTACATTATATATATATATATATGTATATTATATATATATAGGCATACATATATATATATACAGGACATATATATATATATATATATATATATATATATATATATATATATACATATATATTCTCAAGGATTTGGGTATTTTGGAAAAAAAAACGCAGAAACAGGGTTTCCATTTTTTTCATTTTTCTCGTGATTAAAATAAATAAAATAAAGTACAAAAAAAAAATAAAAAATGCATGGAAGCTTTGTTGGGGGGGCGGTAGCCATGGCTACCCTATCCAAACCCCAAGGGGGAGGTCGATGCTGTGGCAGTGCCCCCCATAGTCTGTGGGGGAGGCACTGCCACAGGCAGCGCCGCCTCCAACAGGGGAGGCTGGGTGCAGCCAGGGCTACGTCCCCTCCCTTGTTAGGGGTGTGCCCTAATAATCCTTATTCATTTTTTTGTTTTATTATATTTTTTTTAAATATATATTATATATTTTATAATATATATATATATATATGTTTTAATATATATATATATATATTATATGTTATATAAATATATATATATATATATATATATATTTATAATATGTTATTTTTTATTATTTAATATAATATATGTATATATATATATATATATATATATTATATATTTTAAATAATTGGAATATATTTAAAATATTGTTTTGAAATTTAAATGGTGGATTTTTTTTTTTAAAAAGAAATATATCTAAATAATAAATATATATTGAATATATATTTATGTTTAAATATAATTATTTTAAGTTGGGTATTTTACTATGATGAATGCGAAAATGGATTTTAGAATAAAATGATTTATTTAAAAAAAATTGCTTTGATCATTATGAATAAATTGAGAAAATGGAATAAACTTATTAGTTATAATATTTCGTAAGTTACCAATGGAATTTGATTGATTTTCGAGTATGCGCAATTATTGTTAATTATTTAATTGATTACTTGCGCCATGCCATTGATTTGCTTGGATTTAGAATATCCTAATGATGGGTTATTGAATCACCTGAGATGCTTCCTAAGTGATGTTTAAAGTTAAAGCTTTTATATTAAATTTAATTATTGGGAATTGGAATTCCTTAAATAATATTTATTTTTATCAAGTTTGAATAAAGAATAATATTTTAGTATTATGGAACACGTGAAAATTAATTAGTATAATTGTGTTTGAGTTGGAAGGTGTATACAAGTTTCAATTTTAGAATTAGTGCTATTGTACTTTGGGAATTAAGGTTAGTGCAATGATTAAATATTGGTTAAGGGTTAGGGATTGTAATTGAAACGAATATGGTTAATGTGTTTACAACGACTTGTTTGATTTTATGGAATCTTGAAGTTCTTGTAAAGGATATGTTAAATGTCAGGATTATGTACGTGGTTAAGTTATATGGATTACAATTAGAAGCAATATTGATGATATTAAAGGAGTAAAGAAAAGGGTTATTTTATTACGATGTTGTTATAATGGGTAAAATGTTATTTAAAAGTTCTTGTATTCCATTGCCTTAAATGATAAATGGGGAATGTTGTTTGTAAACTAGATTGCAAGGAATAGATAAGGTTCATAAAAAAATTATATTGTTTAGAACTTATATGATTAGTTAATAGATTAAGTATATGATGTTTATATGTACTTTGGTTCCTATTTTATGAGAAAATATTGTTATGTCAAAATACATTATTAGTTATTTAAAGAATGTTTATTTATATGATTGTTGGTTTAAGCGGATTCATATTGGTATTGTATGGGCAATATTGTTATGATTGTAAATTTATGAGTGTATTTTGGTAGTTTTGAGTTTTGTTTCCAGAGGCTAGGGAACTCATGGATAGAGTTGTTTATTCTATTTGGATTTGCTTGTTATGTAAGTCTTCCAGAAGGGGATCAACTTCTGGGGTTGCATTATTATGTTAGTCAACCGTTGTATTGCCTTGGGTAGGGCGTATAGTGTATCCTATTGTATTATCCGGTATTCACGAGCGGGGATGTCTTGTGCCTCCTGTTGATTAGGGGTGGTGTTTGTGATTCGTGACTCCTGTGGAAGGAGTGAATTATGACCTTTGTTTCCTCTAGTGTTTAGAGATGGTTTTGAATTGTGTTGTCTCCTGTGTTTGGAGCACGGGATTTAATTTTATGTTCCTCCTAGAGTTGGAGTGGTTTTATCTTGTTGGAATGCACTTGGGATTCCCTTGGTGATTGGTTCTGTTGGTATGTTGTCAAGTAGAAGAGTGGCTTCTGTTAGGGGCCAGAGCCCAAAGAGGTAAACTGGGAAACCTTCAGAAGTGGTTTAATCAAGTGATAACTAAAATCAATGTACTTAGAGGTTAGGTAGTATTTCACATTAATTAAGATAATTGAGCCTCGCTCATGGACGCAAGGGCTTGTATAGACTTGGGATGAGACGGGAAGGCCTGGAATGGCAAGATCATCTATCTTGTCCTTACGAGAGGTATTTGATTCCACATGAGTGAGTATGGGTGCCTGGATTCGGTAGAGACCACCAGGATAACCCATGGTGGGGGCCGGAGCCTAGGAAGATTCCTAGAGGAGATCCCATGACGAGCTGTGTGATGACACTCTTTCTATGACAACAGATGGTAGTTGGTTTTATGTGTATGGTCTTCTTATCATACTCAATCTGTTTTATTTCTGGAAGCAATGTGACCTATGTCAGTGATGTTGGAGTTGTATTGGTGTTATCTTTATGGATGTTTGGTTTATGTGTTTGGTTGTGTCAGTGTGAGTTAGCCTGTGTCTAGGAGTGGATGGTCTTGTATAGGAATTACTAGTTACTATCTCCTAGCACAGGGGGTGAGCCTTCAAGTATCACATGGTTGGGTGGAATTTGCACCTTAATCTATTGGGTCATCTTCTTGTTCGTGTGGATGATATTTCCCATTGGAGAGCGCTTGGGATCTAGTACCTTCATGCTTTATTCTTGCAGTTATTATTGTAATTTATTACTCCTCTTTGTCTTGAGGTGGAAGATGTAATTTGTAACCTTGTATTCTGGAATTACCTCATTCGGGAAATGAGTGTTGTAATCATATTATAAAGATTATTATTGGGATCATGTGGTATCTTTTATGCCTTGGTTGTAATTTTATCATGAAGGGAATGTATGAGTATTTAATTTGTTAAGTAATTAAATGTTATGTTTTTCGTTCATGTTTCTTGTTTGGGTTTTAAGTAATCTCAGTCTCGTAACCTTAGAGGTTGTTGGCAATGGATAGTGATCTTGTATATTATTTGTACTTGAAAAAAAATTAAAAAATTATTGCATTTGAGTAGTTAATTGCAACTTTCTTTAGGGTCGTGTGGCAAGGCATTACAATCTTAGTTGCATCTATTCATTTCTTTGTGTTTTCCTCTTTAGATTGGGACTGTCTCCTTTCCTCTAGCCATCGTTGATGCTCGTCTAAGTCCACTTCCATGGACCTACACGCATCAACAACAATTTGCATTTTTGATGCAAAACACCTCAATAATGGGTGAACACATTCTGCATTTTGAATTAGCGTTAACTTGATCCTGAATGGTTCTAACATTCAGATCGACTTGTTCTCAAAAGTGAGCACCATCGGGTGCAGGTGGTGGAGGTGGGGGGTTTCGAGGTGGAGTGGGTGGAGGTGGAGTGGTTGGAGCTGGAGAGTGTGGATCCATGATTTAGATATAAGTGAACCCGCATTAAATTTGTAATTGAAAAATGTAAGATACATGTTTAAAATCCCCTTAAACCATTCAATAGAAATGACTTAATTAAATACAAATGAAAAAATGTGTAAAGCTTATTTATGTCTAAGGCATGTAAATGGAAAACAAATAATTGTTAAAGTGATGTGGAATCTCATTTAAAAATACATTAAATTTTTACCTCGCTGCAATGTGGAAGTGTTAAGCTCCAAATTGATTCAACAAAGGTGGAAGTGTTTTGCTCTAAATTGCCAATACTAAGTGAATATGTATACATAGTTAGTTAAACAAAAACTTGTCCTTGCAGGCATAGGGAAATGGGAAAAGTTAATGGGTAATAATCAATTTGTTGTGCGGGAGGCTATCATTTGTATATGATTCAATATAATAGCCTCCTGCATAGCACATCAATTATTACCCATTCACTTCGCCCATTTCTCTATGGCTGTAGGGACAAGTTTTGTTTGGTCAATACTAACAATGGATCCAGATTCACCAAGAATTGGAAATTTAGAGAACTTCCAACAAGGATCCTTTCTATTTTGAGACCTGAAGAGAGTCAAAACAATTAAAAAATTAAAAAAAAAATTATTTAGCAAAAAATACTAATTTAAAAATAATAAACACAACAAGAATTTAAGAAACATAAAAATAAATGATAAAGAATAATGAAAATAGACAAGAATGTAAAACGGTTTAAAAAAATGGAGAAAGGAGGTAATGAAAGTTCTATTTTATGTTTGTTTAGTATGCTAGGTTCAATTTTATGGCTTTTTTCTAGTAATAAAGGTTCCATTTTTTTGTTTGATGTTTTTTTTTGTTTTTCACTAACTAGGGTTTCAAATTTTGTTGTAACTTTAAATAGAAATGGAAAAATTCAAAAAATGTACATGGAATGCAAAAAAAATCTTAAATTTATCACTAATTAACAAAAAAAATTGAAAAAATGCAAAAAAACATACCTAGAGGTCGTTGGAGGTCCCTGCTCGACTGCTGCGTCACCAAAATGAGGAAGAATTCGTGTTATAAAGTCCTCAAAGAAACGGATATCCGTTACAAATGAATATCCGTTTCGTGGAAGTATATTATATTCCCATGTGGCTTCAATTAATTGGATTAAAAACGGATATCCGTTATTAATGGATATCCGTTTATCATATCATAAATTTATTGTATATATATAATATACTATATATATATATTATAATATATATTATATATTATATATTATAATATATATATTTTATTATATAAATTATAGAATATATATTATATATTATGAATACATTGTCTTCGTTTGAAAATGATAAAACAAAACAAATATCCGCTAAAAATGAATATCCATTAATATCGGATATCCATTATGCAACACCATATTGATTTTTCACAGGACATCAATATCCAAAGGATTTAATAACAGATATTTGTCTGTAACGGATATCCATTTTTTATATTATAAATTTATTACATATAAATATATTATATATTATATAATATATACTATAGTATATATTATATATAATATATACTATAGTATATATTATATATAATATATACTACAATATATATTATTTATATTCTAGATATATTGTATATATATTAAATATATTATATAATATATTCAATACATCGTATCCCTTTGAAGCCTCCATCTCCCTTTCATATATATTGTTTAGGCTTTAGGGAGAGAGGGAGAGTGGGGGAGAGGGAGAGAGTGGGAGAGAGTGGGAGAGAGGGTGGGAGAGGGTGGAAAAGGGTGGGAGAGGGTAAGAGAGAGGGTGGGAGAGGGGTGTTGCACGATGGGGAGAGGGTGGGAGACGGGGGTGGAGAGGTGCGAGAGGGTAGGAGAGAGGGTGGGAGAAGGTGGGAGAGGGTGTAGGGTTTATAGAAAGGGATACTATATATTATTTATTTATTATATTAAATATATTAATATAATATTAATATATATAATATATATTAATATATTCTATATATATTAATATATTCTATATATATTAATATATTATATATATATTAATATATATAATAATATATGAATGTATATTATATATTAATATAATATCAATATATATATTAATACATAATAAATATTAATACATAATAAATATTAATACATAATAAATATTAATACATAATAAATATTAATACATAATAAATATTAATATATAATAAATATATATCATATGTCAAAAGAAATTATAATTCTTAAATTTCAAAAAATGGATATCCGTTACTATCGGATATCCGTTATTTTCGGATATCCATTTTGTGTATTAGTGGTTTACACACTTGGAGCAACAAAATATATTAATATTAATATATATATTAATATTAATATATATATTAATATTAATATATATATATATATATTAATATTAATATATATATTATAAATATATATATAATATTATATATATATAATATATTAACATATAATATATAATATTATATATATTATATATTAAATATAATATATATATATAATGTATATTAATATATAATATATATTATATATTGATATATGATATATATTATATAACATATAGCATTCTAATAACACTAGAGGTGATGGATATAAGTCTATAATGGATATCCATTTTTCATGTGCAAATTGTTAAGACTCCGGGCCATGTTGATTAGATCACATAACAGATATCCGTTTAGAAACATATATTTGTTTTGTAAGTTATATAAAAAACAAAAAAGAGACTGTTTTGAGTATTTCAATGGTCCCTACATTCTTTTTGTCGCGAAAATCTCGTGATTTCTGTCTGCATCTGATGAAATTCAGCTTTTCAAAGATTCTCTTACACTTTTTGTAGAATTTCAATCATTTGTGTGAGTTTTTTTGTTTGTGCAATGGGGAGCAGCAGTCGACGTAAGAGAAAAGGTAAAAGGAAACTTACAATAGAACAAATTGAATCATATAGAGCAAAAGATAGGGAAAGTCATAGGAAAAGAAGACAAGGTATGCAAAATATTCAAATTGAAGCTTCTTCCGAACCATTGAATGTTAATTCAAGTGAAGAAGAAATAGGAATTGAAATTATTGAACATCATATTCAAATTGAAAATGAAAACATTGAAATTGAAAATGAAAATGTGAACAACATTGAGAATGAAAATGTTGTTGAAAATGATATTCAAAATGAAGTTGTTTTTGAAAATGTTGAAAATGAAAATGTGGTTGAAAATGATTTTTTTTTGACAATGAAAATGTTGTTCAAAATGAAATTGTAATTGATAATGTTGAAAATGAAAAAGTGGTTGAAAATAAAAATGTTGAAAATGAACCTTATGCAACACCTAATTACAAAAGAACCCCTAAATGGTTGGTTGAAATAGATGAGAACATAATTGATAATCTTGAAGGGAAAAGGTCACAACGAACAGTTCATTTGTGGGCTACAAAATTGTTCAATGAATTATTTTCCAATAAGAAATTAACCGAACAATGCCAAATTTTTGTGCAATTACTTAAGATTTACAAAATGAGACCATTATTAAAAAAATTGAAGATTCGTCTCACAAAAAAATGGAAAAAAATAGTCTTATTGTAAAAAATATTTTTAATGCTCTAACCTCTATTGGAAAGACTAACAAGGCAAAAGATAAAAGGGCTGCTCGAAGAGTGATCACAACCTCACTAGTAAGCCATCATTTGAAAAATGCTTGTTTAATGAGACAAACTTGTATTGATTTTAACTTAAATTGTAAAACATTGAATAGAGCACTATCAAGAAGAGGAAGACTCGATAGTGCTCTTCAAAATGATACGTGGGATTTTAGTGGGAGGCTTCCACGTGTTGATAAAAAGCTAATGGATAATGTAAAGATGCAAATTGAACAATATTGGAATTCTCACTCTAGAGTATCACTGAACATAAAGGATGTTTTAAAGTTATGAATTGGCAATAGAGATTGTACACTGCATCCTAAACATTTTTTAGAATGTAGCCAAATAATTTTGTACAAATTTTTTTTTCAAGAACATCCACATTTGCAAATCTCACAAAGGGCTTTTGAGTCTTGCAAACCATTTTATTGTGTTCCTATTAAGGTTCATAATACATGTTGTAAATACCATGTTGAGTTTTCAATGTATCATGAATTGTTATGCCATATACGTTCTACTATGCATACTGATGAAATGTTGCAGGAGTGTCATGCAGTGCAACTTCCCAAGTCATCCAGGGAGTTGTTAGATTCATTTTTATGCATTAGAGGTGATGGTTGCTTATTTTATAAAAAATGATTTTTTAAATGGAAGATGTTTGCAATGTGGTGGTTTATCGAAGTTTGTAACATGCTTTCATGAGGGAAATGATCATGATTTTGGTAACAAAATTGTTGAGAAAAACAAATATGAGACAGTGAAATACACATTGAAGAGTGGAGGTGAGAGTTCTAGATGTGAGTTGGTTGCAAGAGAGGTAAGTATTGTTGATTTTATTTCAGATTTTAAGAAAAATATTTTCTATAAGTATGCAAGGTATAGCCACAGGTCGTAGTGGTTGGATCGACAATTCAGGATGTGTAAGGACTCTTTCCCCATTGGAACTATTGTATCTGTAGTTGATTTCACTGAAAATTACACATTGCAACCACAAAATGAAGTTCAATCACAATATTATAATTCTATTCAAATTGCTATTTTTGTCCACATAACATATAGGAATGCCCCTGATAGTATAGAAGAGGATAGGAAGATAATTAGGGAGTACCATTTTTACATGAGTGATGATAGATCTCATTCATCCGAGTTTGTACAACATTGTTTTCAATTTTTTTTTGAGTTCTTGCAGGAAAAAGGAATTGCAATGGGTCAACATTTGATTTGGTTAGATAATTACACAGGGAAATTCAAGAATGCTCACATGTTTTATTGGTTGAGCAGGATACATATAGAGAGGGGTGTACTACATATTTGGAGTTTTTTGAAGCTGGGCATGGAAAAGGTGAGCATGATGGTGCAGGTGCATGTGTGAAGAGAGCTTTGGTTAAGGAACAAATGAAGATTAGAGGTGGTGCAACATTCAATGATGCACATTATATTGTGGATTGGTGTACCTATGCACCATCACAAGGAGGGACACTTGATTCACAAGTCAGTAGGTTCTTTTGGTTGGTTGAGGAGGGCATAATGGGAGAAAGAATGGAATGTCAAACAATTAGAGATTCTTCAAAGATGCATTCAGTTCAAAGCTCAGATGTGAATGCATGGACCATATGGACATGAGAGATGGCTTGTTTTTGTCAGAATTGTATTCAGTGTGATTGGGATCAATGTGAGTCAAGTGAATGGGTAGATACATGGATTCCATAGTACCTAACCCCTTTATCTGTAGCACAATCCTCATTACAAGATGTAATGGAAATTTCACTTGAATACGATCATCTTTTAGATCTTGTACAACCAGGACATGTCTATGCAGTTGTAGCACCATAGGGGAATGAAGAGGGATCAGACTATTGGTTGGAACGATGTGTACAAGGAAAGAAAAAGCTAACACAACCGATGATAAATGATGATGGCTTCATGTATCCTATAGGTTCATTTTTTGTTTCTCAAAATTGGTTGCATTACCATTTCACCATCGTTTAGGTTGTTTACAATAATATAGATTTGTTATTCTAAGTATATTTAGATGTCGATAAAAAAATTATGATCACACAGGTTCAGTTGTTGTTTTCAGAACTTGGTTGCAAACATATATGATTAGAAAGAATGACGTACCTACATTTGAAGACTATGAGAAACAAAAAACCATTCTAATGTATTCGTACCTTGTTATAGCAACAAATGTTAAGTTATTGAGACATCATGCTAGACCAAAAACAAAAAAACTATGGACAATTAGTAGTGTTGATCATGAAGCATTAATGGAAACTCTGAAGGTAAGAGATGACCCTGTAGGGACACTTGAGTAGCAGATCATTTGTTGTATGGGATAGGTATGCTATTATTCATCACATTTTGATATTGTTTATCTACTAAGGTTCATTATTTAGGTTGTTTAGAATAATATAGATTGGTTATTCTAAGCATCTTTTATAGTTTACATTACCAATTCATCATCATTCAGGTTGTTTAGAATAATATAGATTTGTTAGTCTAAGCATCTTTTCTATTGTGACGATATAGATATCTCATTTGAAGTATATTGCGATGTTCCTACCAAGATAGACCATGGACCTGCTGCAACAATAGCCAACTCTGATCATTTGGGAGAGGTATGTGACATATTAGAATATTATAGATTGGTTATTCTAAGCATCTTTTATAGTTTTCATTACCATTTCATTACCATTTCATCATCATTCTGGATGTTTAGAATAATATAGATTTGTTAGTCTAAGCATCTTTTCTATTGTGACAATATAGATTTCTCATTTGAAGTATATTGCGATGTTCATAACATGATAGATCATGGAATTTCTGCAACAATAGCCAGTTATGATCCTTTGGGAGAGGTATGCGAGAGATTATAATAATATAGATTTGTTATTCTAAACATATTTTATAGTTTGCATTACCATTTCATCATTAATTAGGTCATTTAAAATAATATAGATTTGTTATTCTAAGAATCTTTTCTATTGTACGTAGTTTGACTGCTACCTTAATGGTTTGTATAAGTGGTTCACTCCAGAATGTCAACATAGTACTCTTGTGGAAGAGTGTGTCGACCGTGAAGGAAATGCGAGCTCTATTTCCTTCCCCTACTGGGAAATGACTATGTATTAGGGTCATTTGTTGTATGCCTACGTGGAATTTTGTAAATCCTATATATGAATGATAATATCATGCATATTGTGTACACTTTATGTGTATTCAAGTGTATACTTTACAACTTATGTGTATACTTCGTCACTTATCACTATTGCAATGTATACTTTATGACTTATATGTTTTTAAGCGTATACTTTCTATTCATGTGTGTAGTTCACAACTTAAGTGTATTTGAGTAAATGAATTACTTTTTCACTTACTGACAAGGAACACAACAAACCCTAAACCCCTTTGCACCTTTACATTGCATCCATTTGACCCTTTTTCCATCAACTGAAAACTCATCACCGCAGGAAAACGCATCCGAGATAGAAAAAACAAAGAGAGGTAATTTTAGAGGATCCCAACATGATCCCATAGCCTCAGATGGAGAGTCTGTAGGCATCACGGTTTCTGAGAAATAGAGATTCAAATATTTCCACCATTTAGCACTTTGGACTCTTAAGGGAAATCATTGGTCCAATGTAGCTTGAAGTGATTTAGCATATTTCGGTGCAAAAGAGGACCTTCCCTAGCGTAAACGTACCCATCCAGACATGTTGGAACAACCCATTTGGTCCTACGAGTTGTAGAATGAAAGTTGCACCACTTTGCAACTTTACACTGCTTGCATCTGACAACTTTTTCCTGAACTGAAAACTGGTCACTATGGGAAAATGCCTCCGAGATAGAAAAATACGAGAGAGGTTATTGTAGAGGGTTCCAACACAATCCCATAGCCTCAGACAGAGAGTCTATAGGCATCACGGTTTCAGAGAAATAGCCCTTCAAAGATTGCTT
This sequence comes from Sequoia sempervirens, assembly GCA_007258455.2. Classification (NCBI taxonomy): domain Eukaryota; kingdom Viridiplantae; phylum Streptophyta; class Pinopsida; order Cupressales; family Cupressaceae; genus Sequoia; species Sequoia sempervirens. The sequence continues at coordinate 9,038 of VDFB02146111.1, read as the reverse complement.
CCTTTTAGCACTTTCAACTCTTAAGAGAAATCGCCGGTCCAATGTAGCTCAGAGAGATTTAGAGTATTTGGGTGAAAAGAGGACCATCCCTAGTGTAAAAGTACCCATCCAGATGTGTTGGAACAGTCCGTTTGGTCCTACGAGTTGCAGAATGAAAGTTGCACTACTTTGCAACTTTACACTGCTTGCATCTGACAACTTTTTCCTCAACTAAAAACTGGTCACCGCGGGAAAATTCCTCTGAGATAGAAAACTCTGAGAGAGGTTATTGTAGAGGGTCCCAACACAATCCCATAGCCTTAGATGAAGAGTTTTTAGGCGTCACGGTTTCCGAGAAATAGCCCTTCAAAGATTGCTGCCTTTTAGCACTTTTGACTTTTAAGGGAAATCGCCGGTCCAATGTAGTTCAGAGAGATTCAAAGTATTTGGGTGCAAAAGAGGACCATCAGTAGTGTAAAAGTACCCATCCGGATGTGTTGGAACAGTCCGTTTGGTCCTACGAGTTGTAGAACGAAAGTTGCACCACTTTGCAACTTTACATTGCTTGCATCTGACAACTTTTTCCTCAACCGAAAACTAGTCATCGCAGGAAAAGACCTCTGAGATAGAAAAATACAAGAGAGGTTATTGTAGAGGGTACCAACATGATCCCATAGCATCAGACGAAGAGTCTGTAGGCATCACGGTTTCTGAGAAATAACTCTTCAAAGATTGTTTCCTTTTAGCACTTTGGACTCTTAAGGGAAATCGCCGGTCCAATGTAGCTCAGAGTGATTCGACGTATTTGGGTGCAAAAGAGGACCATACCTAGCGTAAACGTACCCATATAGATGTGTTGGAATAGTCTGTTTGGTCCTACGAGTTGCATAATGAAAGTGGCACCACTTTGGAACTTTACACTGCTTGCATCTAACAACTTTTTCCTCAACTAAAAACTGGTCACCGCAGGAAAATTCCTCTGAGATAGAAAAATACGAGAGAGGTTATTGTAAAGGGTCTCAACACGATCTGATAGCCTCAGATGGAGAGTCTGTAGGCATCACGGTTTCTAAGAAATAGCCCTTCAAAGATTGCTATCTTTTAGCACTTTGGACTCTTAAGGGAAATCATCGGTCCAATGTATCTCAGAGTGATTTGACGTATTTGGGTGCAAAAGAGGACGATCTCTAGCGTAAAATTACCCATCCAGATGTGTTGGAACAATCTATTTGGTCCTACGAGTTGCAGAACAAAAGTCGCACCACTTTGCAACTTTACACTGCTTGTCAAAATTGCAACTTATTGTCAAATGATGGAAGTTCAAGAGTCATCTTGTTGTAGTTCATTGGAAAATAGCTGGAAGTTGTTTGGTCATGGCCCAATTAGGTAGGAATTAGATGTTAGAAGGGTTTGGGAGAGCAGGGGAGGTCAATCGAGGTTTCGGTATGATGCCCTAGATGCAAAAAGTGTGGTTTTTGAGTGAAATGGGGAGGTTTAAGGGTGTTAGTGATTGGAATATGTTGGGGCAGAAATTTCTAAAGGTGTATTAAGCATATGCAGACTTCTATAAATGTGTTTGAGGTGTTGTTTGAGTGAGATAAGTGTGGAAATGCATACTTTCAATTAACCCCCTTATAATCTAAGCAAAATGAGGGTTACATGATTGAGTGACTTAGATGGTGTTTACAAGGATGATATTTGTGGAATTTGGATGTTTATAGCCTAGTGAGATACCATCCAAAGGAATCTTAGAGGGGCAGCAGTTTTAAAGATGAGTTGTTTTGTGAATTTGGGCTAATTGGAGCCCTGTTCGGCGTAATAGTTTAATTTCAGTGGGGTTGTTCCAAAAAAAGCACATTAGGTTTTGAGATATGTGAAACAAAAGGGTAATGGGTGTCTTTCACAACCTTTTGTTTTGTGGGTTTGAGTTGATTTTGTGAGGATATTGATTCTTACTCGAGATAATTTTATACCTTTTACATGTTATTATGCTTCAATGAACATTAAGTGAGATTGATTTTTATCTAGATGATTATATTACTTTTGAATGAACAATGTAACATGAAATGTATTTCATTAAGTTGTATCCAATTTTCATTTTTATTAACTTCTTTTGAAATGAAAATCAGCTAAACACTTCATTACACAAGATTAAAAAACAAAATAATTTAAAATGTAAATTCATTCAACAGAGCTTGAAATAATGGGTATTCTAAAAATGAGTGTTTGATAAAAATGTATTGGTAGACATGTATCAATCATAACTTTAAACAATTCTAAGATAATTATACATTCCATCTTGAAAATTCAAAGTAGAAAGAAATGCACATGAGAAACAAACTAGATTGAATACCAATTTTTATATATCAAATTGTAGAATAATTGTGTTTGTGCATATACAAATTTGGCATATGCCTACTCAGAACAAGTTTTACAAATTGTGGCATATATGCCATCTCAAGATCTATCAACCCTAAGTACATGTCAATTTATATCATATCCTAATCCTGTGTTGGACCATCAAAATCAAGCCTCCTCAAAGAAGTTAGATGCTCTGTAGTTTCCTGCACAATAACATTTCAAACCACAAATTATATTATGTGAATGGTCGACAAGATAGACTAGTAAATAGAAACTTATATACCATCATTTATAAATTACAAATTTAACATCAAAATCAGTATACATGTACTATATTATATCAATAATGCAATTCTTGTTTACCTCTAATCTTTCTCTCTTTTCCGCAAGACGTTCTACATATGATTGTCCCCTAGGATGATCAGGAGTCCTCCTATAAAGTAATGGTCTCTCACTTGTCACAATGCTGGGTTGAATAGAGGACTATAGAAGATAAAATAAAAATGATACAAATTAAAATATAATTGTTGACAAATAATCATATCTACTAATCACATATCTACTCCTATCTAAACGTAAATGATCTGCAATATAAAATAAACACATACCTACTGTGATGTTATGACACTAGATGGGATCATAGTGGATGGATTAGCTAAGATGCTTTCATGCATAAAAGTGACAAGAATGTAAATGCACATGCACATATAATTATAATGTTGATAATAAAAAAAATATATACGTGTTGTGCAACTTCATCCAATGGGTTAGACTCGATCAACAAGGTTGTATAAGAACCAAGTTGCTGTACTTTCGACAACTACTCCTCTGTCAACAACTATTAAAGATTCCAGCACATAAACATATATTAGTAAAAATATCCTTCATAAAATATGAAATAATTTACATAAAACACACTATGAAATTGCTTTAAGACTTACCGGTGCTCTCACATCATCCCTGGCAATCGATGTCTCTCCTGTAAATGCTCCACTCCGTGCTTTATCAACTCCCACAGCTGGCATATCATGAACCTCAAAGTCGGATGTGTCTATGGGAGGCTCAGTGGACCGTTGGAGAGGACCGAGACATAAATTGTTGCACATCATACAAAAATGAGGCACACAAATATTTCCCAAAGAGGACGGTGTACTAGTCAGAGCTAATGGCTGTGTACCAATGGGAGCTATTGTAGCAGGTGCACCACCATCATGCTAGGATGTATTAGGTGCAACACCACCGTGATGGGATGCACCATCAAATGGCTGCACAACATGATGGCTCTGCCTCACCAAATTGATCTATCATTCAACAAATGTAATGCATAAATGCTCACAGTCCCCGCATCTACAACAATCTCTGGGTAAGGTAGTGGAGTCGGAGCAACAATAGGTGGAGAAGGACGAACTAGGGTGACTCGGCGTGCCCTAGGTCTATCCTGTGGCATCCCTCTACCAACACCTTATAAATATCGCATGTCAAAGTAATTGACATGTTTCCCTAGCACAAACTCAACATATAATTTTCAGAGAAAATATTGAGGGACATCAAGGTTGTTGTTGGGTGGTTTATCAAAAACCATCCACCAACATCTCCAAAAATTATCTAATATTCCTCTATGGGTGCACCATTTAATTGATTTTTTTTGTTTGCGCACATTAACAGGTTGTCTAGTTCTCTGATCTATGAATAACTGGGCTAATTGGACTTTTTCAATATCAAGAGCCTTCACCTCATCATACGATAACCCATCAACATAAAATTGTCTTTGTTGCTCTCACCATTGTGCAAATCTATTATATTGAATTGCCAAAGTTTGAATATTTACAATGATTGTTTCCAAAGTGTTTTTCATATCTGATAGTTCATCGAGTGTTTCATAGATTTGACATACTTTTCTTAATTGATCTAAATTCCTATGAATAGACTCGTGTATTGTTGGCACATTTTCATTCATAAATAATGGTTGCGGTGGAGGATTTGGAGGGTATTCATTTTCTCCAGGATTAAGGTTTTCATTTTGTGTGGGAGGGTTTTCATTTTGTGCAAGGTTAGGATTTTCATTTTGATCCATTTTTAACCTGTTAATTGATAATGTTTTTAAAAATTAACAATGGTTTTAATCTAATAAAAAATCTATCAAATATACCCTATTTTTGACTAAAATTCAAAAAAAAGAAAGCAAAATGAATATAAATTGTATAAAAATTGAATAAATCAAACATACCTTACAAATTTGGTATTTTTTGGTAAATTTATCTCCCTCAAACAGATATCCGAGTCGCTCTCCTAAAACCCACGCGCACGCCCTAGTAAAAATATAGCTCTCAGGTTTTTTTGGTCTATATATAATGCATGAAACAAATATCAGTTATAAATAGACATCCGTTTCCTTATTTACAACTTTTTTATATAAATGGTTGGGTCCGTGACCCGACCATAGTGTTTTTTTTAAATATTGATTATTTAATATAAAATATATTATATTATAATATAATATATATTATAATATAATATATATTATAATAGAATATATATTATAATAGAATATATATTATATATTATAATATGTATTATATTATAAATAATATATTATTTCTAATATAATACATATATTATATTATAAATAATATAATACATATTATTATATATATTATATTATTTATAATATAATATATATAATACATATTATTATATATATTATATTATTTATAATATAATATATATATAATATATATTATATATATTGATAATATTAATATAATATATAATATATGTATTATATTATAATATAATATAATATAATATTATATATAATATAATATTATAATATAATATAATATCATATTATATTATATTGATATTATATTATATTATATAATATGACCTCGGGTTTTAAATTATAACTCAAATAATGGATATCCATTCTAGGATGTACATACCCGACCATATAATATCAATATAATATAATATAATAATATCAATATAATATAATATAATAATATATTATAATATTATATTATAATATAATATAATATAATATTATCATATTATATTAGATTAGATTATATTATATTGATATTATATAATATAATATATTATCATATAATATAATATAATATTATATAATATGACCTCGCAGGGTTTTTTTAATTATAACTCAAATAATGGATATCCGTTATATAGAATATAATACTTGGTTGGGTCAGACCCGATGCAATTATAAATTTTTCCTTAAATAAAACATATATCAGTTTCATATCAGATATCTGTTCATAACGGATATCCGTTTAGGTTCGGTATTACCAAACCAAAACAGATATTGTACTTTGGCCTGCAAAAAGTCAAAGGCCAGAATTTCACGTTTTTGGACGTGTTAAAAATGCTTTTTTTTTCACATCACCAATTTTTTGGACCCCCATGATCTTGCATAGACCCATAACCAAATACAAATCATAGACTACAAGGGTTGAATGGGGACAACAACGCATGAAATTGCTTCACGCATTAATTATTCATGAAGGTTTCAATCGACCTCCTAATTCATCATACAGGTCGAACCCATGATCAGTTGTATTAGCCATTTTTTTTCTTTCAACAGCCGAACCCCCCCTTGAATAATCCTAAATCTCAAACTACTATCAATTATCAGTAGAAAAAAGATGCAAAACATCAAGGGTTGACTGGTGTAACAACAACTATAACAAGCTTCATCTGAAACATATCTCTACATAAGGATTTCAATTGACAACTACAATCTTTTGGTGGGTCGATGCCCCAAATCACTATGAGATTCACCCATTGAAAGACACAAAACATCAACATGATAGGATAAACATAAATCATGGCCAACGATGCCCACATTTGAAACTGAATCATCAATTACTAATATAAGATGTTTCCACTAAATGAAATGCAACCTTTACTAATAACTTATGCTAGCTTATTCTTATCATTTTCCCAATTGCAAGCAAATAAAGTGAGTGCAAATAAATTGATTGCAAACCTACAACCCATTGATCATTATACCAAACTTATATCATCCTCCACCGAATAAAAAAATGGCAATATCAAGGAGATGCGAATTCCTAACCAACATAATATAGAAGTTAGGAACAAATTGTAACCAATAACATTACATTGCTGACCCAGGTGAAAATAAGTCAAACCAAGGTGGATACATCTTCAAATGCAGAACAAAGGCCTAAAGAGTCTGCAGATTAAGAGAAAATCGAATGCAATCAATAAATATCGATATACAATTTAGTTTATTGTAGTTTCCCAACAAGGATGGAATTAATGACACAAATCAAGTAACCTATGTAAGGCGTCAAACTCCATGTATAGAGGAGTTATCTCCTAAGTACCACACATGATAGTTACTAGCTAGTGTGCTATTCCTCAATTTGGTGCTAGGCATAGGAGGCTTGCTAATGCAAATAAGAGTACAATGGCACGACACCATAGGCTGCTAAGTCACAGTTATGCAAAGGAATCTATGCAAAGTTGGAGGTATTGGCTTGGAAAATGAAGGCAGTAGGATACTTCTAGATTCAAGACTTTACCTGAAGCTATGGGAGGAAAGAAGAGAATCGATTATTGCCATTAGAACGACTATCAAGTATAATAAAATTGGCGGAGACAAGAAGGAATAGCATCTCTTTTAATACCATTGATATGCCCGAAAATCAATAGAAGTAATTCAAACCACACAACATATAATTTACTCCAAAAAACATACTTGCAAACAACAATCCTCTTAAAAAGAATATTATAATTCCTTAAATGAAATTCAATTAATCATTTATCAGACGACAAAAGAATGAGAATTCATTTTCATAGAGTGGAGAAGATAAAATTAAGATCAAATGCAACACCGACTTGAGTTCCTACACCTGAAAATGGAGAGCATGCACTGAAGACCACACTTTCGTAGCCACCAAACCTTCCTCTAGAATTCGGTCCCTTCTCGAAATAATATCAATTCCAAAACTATATTTTTATTTCATAAATTATTTTTGCAAAGCTACATTTTTTTTTGAGAACCCAAAAATTAACTTCCAGAACAAAGAAGATTTTTGTTTTTATTTTCCAAAAATCCAAGATAAAATAAGCGTTCGAAACTAAAAATCAATAAAAACGACAAGTTTCTTGTTTGTCAAATTGTTTGAAGTCGTGCATGTGCACACATTATCTTTTTCTAGCTCTACACTTCAATTCCCAAATCTTATCTCCTTATTTATTTTAAATCACATTATTTTCCACATTAAAAATATTTATCTTTTCATGATAATAACTTATCAATTATTATAATATAATTTAAAACAGTATGATTTAATCTAATTATTTAATAAAACATTTACTCTTGACACAATAATTTAATTTAATTATTTATTAACAACCATATCCTTTATATTTCATAACCTTAATTTATTTAATTATCATTTTAATTTTCCAAATTTATTTGAATTACCTTAGTAAATCAATTTTAATTTAATTAATTTCCTAAGCATGTCCATATAAAACTATTAATTTTACCAATAACAAACTTACTCTGTGTGAAGGATGGACGAAACTGAGGGGCATTACACATATACACCATGGTGTGTTTTTTTCCTTTAGAGGATGGCTGGAACTGTTTCCTGAGATGGTGGACATTATAGATGTTGTTGGAGGTGTCCTGAGTGATAGAGAGGGTTCATGCATTGATCGGTAGGCAGTACATTCTTCAAAAAGTGGGAGAATGTTGAGAAATGGTGCCTCAAATGTACTGGTGTTCAGGCCTCTACATTATCGAATAGATAGTTGAATATTGTTAGGATAGAGTCACTAGTATGATCGAAATCCTGATGGAGGATGTTGCATTGGTGATGAGAACTATTATTACTGGGACATTGCTTTATTACTGGGACATTGGAACATGTCTCTTCGACATGGTGATGGGAACTATTATTGGAGAGACATGTATATGTCAAAGGGAGTTCCTTAGCAGTATCCTCGACACTCTGATGAGTCTCTTATCGAAGTGACTTAATGTTGTCATTGGGACATTGGATCATGTCTCTTTGACATGTCCATGGAGTGGGACCTTAGTGCGCTGTTAAGGTGGGACTGTTCTATGTGGAAGGTTACATCAATTGTATGATAGTGACATGGATGTTGCGTAGATGATGGGGACCACTCGGTTAAACACTATTATCTTATCAGTGTGACATCCTTATATTGGTGGGAAAAGTTGTATTCTCTCATCGATATGGTGATACATGTATTTGGTGAACAAGTGGATGTCGATATGACATTGAGTGTTCAGAGAGACATGGTCTCGTGTCTCTTCGACACTCTGATATCTGAACACTTGGTGGGTCCTATTGGTGTATGTTGAACACATGGCAGTATTACCTTCGTCAAAGTGACAAAGGGGAGTGGAAGAAACATGGATTGAAGCCTCTTCAATTTCCCGATATGAATTCAATGGTGAGAAGGTGGTGATGGTTAAGCTACTCATGATTTTTTGTCTGGTATGACAGTTTCCTGGAATGATTGAAAATTGAATGGGATTGCCATAGTGTGGTAAGCTGGGTAGTTGAGTGAGAGAGTGTTGCTCAGTCAAAGAGGGAGACATGAGATGGTGTTCGAGAAGGGTTATGTTGCTAGATTATCTCCAGATGGAACAAGATGTAAACTTTGTAAAGGCTTAG
>VDFB02146110.1:0-35002 GCA_007258455.2 Sequoia sempervirens | reverse complement strand
GTCATTGAGTATAGTAAGGTTTTCTTAGTGCTTAAAAGGAAGAACTCTATTCCAGTAGCAGAGCCGCCAAGGATAATTCCCTCTTCTTCCACAGCACAGTCAAAAGGAAAGGGTAAAAGTCAGTCTCAAGATGGCGTCAAAGGCAGTAGATCAAATAAAAATGTAAAGAGAAGGTTGGATTTCTCAGGCATAGTCATACAGGAACAGCCTACAGTTGATTCAGAAGTTCCTCTTGACGAGCCCATACCTCAGAATGAAGCAAAGGAGCCACCGTCAACACATGTTCCTGTACCTTTGACGGGTTCGTCACCAATTCATATTGATCTTGATATTGAAGATGATGAAGAGATCGCAGCAGTACCTCCTGAGGAAGTTAGTAAAGATACTACGGTGTCTTGGCTTGAGAACTCCTTAGGAAGGGATAGGAGAAGGCCTTCATATCAAGTGAGCGTTGATGATCTCGATAACATCTATCAGGAACCTCCTAAGAAGAAAGCAAAGAAACAAGTTCACTTTGACAGGAATCCTGATAACGAGATTGTTGTAGAGACTGCTGTGCCTCCAGAGGATAAGAATAGAGATGAGGTGAACATGGATGATTTTGTAATGGTCAAGGCTAATCTTGGTAGAAATACCAGACATGCAGATTTGAGTCTCTTCAAAGTTGTATCTGAAAACCTACATGAAAGAGTGCTTAAAGACGGAGAAGACAAGGCCGCCCTCAAGGCTGAGAATCAGCAGCTTAAGCTTTTTATTTCTAACCTTGCTCGTGGTTCTTCCCAAACAACTCAGTTGCTGCCCCAGATCTTAGAGACACCAGCTGATCACCATCAGTTAAGACAGCTGGTCATATGTGGGAAAGAGACTCAGGAGTGGATCGAGAGCTTCATTGTCAGAGGAAAGGAGATCTTGGCTCTGATGTTCCAGTTGAGAGAGAATGCTCATAAACTTCGTCAAAGCATCCAAGGATTTGAACAAACATGGGCTGAAGTAAAACCTAGGCATGAGATTATCATTGCTGATTTAGACACAGCCTACGGTTCAGCAGTTTCAAAGGAGCATAAAAGACAAATCCTTGTTTGGAGAGAGCGTCATGTTTTCAAAGTTAAAACCTATGAGAGGATATCTGAAGAATTCATCACCTACAGACAAAGGGTGGTTGAAGCTCTCCTTTTCATCAGCGCATTTGTCATAGAGATCCCCTCTCAGTACAGTCTTGAAGATGGTTCTTATGTCGGGCTTGAGGAGGTGCAAAATCAGTTCCAGAACGTTGTTCAAAGTTGCAGCCCAGTTGGTGGAAGGATAGGTCATGTTTCAATGATGTCAGCAAAGTTCAATAAAGCTGCCAATGAGATTGAAGATTTCCAGAGATCTATTGCAGATGCTGAAGATATTCTTGAAAAGCGGTGTTTTGCTGTTGATGGTATAGATGCACCGAACCGGGACACAATCTCACTTCCTAGCTGGATGTGATCGAAGCTTTTAAAGCAGCTTTCTCTAGAAGCTTCTTCCGCTTTCTTTCTATTCATCCCTTATCCATTCTTTGAGGATAGAAAGAAGATAAGATGGAAGAAGTTGGATGCTTTCCCGCTTTTCTGCTTTTTAGGGTTTTAGCTGTTATCTTGTTTCTCTTAGATAGTATTAAAGCTTACGGTCGTAGCAAGCCCTCAGATTGTGAAAGCAAGGAGATTTTAGGGTTCCCTACTCCAATGCTTGCCTATAAATAAGAGCCTTTGCTCATTTATTTTCTTTTAACCGTGCTAGTGAGAACAAAACGCTGAGCCTATTGTGCCTTCTATTTGTTGCCCAAGTATTGTTCATTTGTGTTGTGATAAGCAAATTGTTGAGCCTCTTTAGCCAACAAGGAGTTAGTGAGATTGCTGTTTTCTATTGTGTTAAGAATAAGTTTGCAAGCCTCCTTAGCTGCAATTTCTTATTCAAGGCATGTTAGAAGGGAGTTTTGTTTTAGAGATTTGAGTAATAAAATCATGAGCCTCTTTTGCCTTGGTCTAAAATCTCAGATTTCCGTTATCTATGTTATGCTTTCATGATCTTTATTTCAGCTTACAGTGAAGTGTGTAGGTGTTTGTTGAGAAAGAGATTGTTAAAGTATTTTTGTCAGAGAATCTACCTTGTTAATTTCTAACTTCTCTTGCTCTGCTATTACTTGAGAGGTTAGGAACGTCTTTAGTTTAAGTTAGTCGTAGTTGAACTTCTTATCAGAAAATCTCAGCTGCGGCGTTTGTGTTTAAAAACCTTGTGCTCTAAGCTGATCCCAAAAAGATAGGCAACTTAGTTTTAGTTTACTTTCTTTCAAACACCATCAGCAAGAGGGAGCTTCCCCTCCTAATTTGAAGAGCAGTTTATCTGTGCATAGCTGTCCGTTTTCAAATCCGCATTCCAGAGGTGCGAATTTAAACGCCAACACATTCAACTTCCAATACAAGCCAAAATTGCAAAGTTGGATTGAAACTTTTGCAACATTTACAAAAACTTGACAACTTTATCTAAAACTGACCCCATGAGACTAAAAACATTTGAGATGGTCTAAATAGACCTTATTACATCAAAAATGACTCAACATTAGACAAAACCAACATTAGGCCCCTATTTGCATGATGAAGCTAGGTGCCCCTGCACCAAGTACATAACCCAACTCAATAGGTTAAATTTTATCCTAAGATATCTCCCTTAATTTGAATGAACTTCTTGTCCCAATTAGGTTATTCTAAACCTAAGGTTTCGTTCAAAAGTATGATAGTGATCAAGTGTTTATTCAAGTAAAGATAATTGATGCATTAGCATATCGTCACATCATGTTTTATCTGTCATACCATCTCTATGGCTTAATAGCTAAAACTTATCATCCCTAGGTCTCTTAGCATAGTAAGCTTCAATGTCAAGTTGCTTTGTGACATGGATATATTTCATAATGTGTAGTATTACTACTTATAAATAGAAATAACATCATTATCTAAATTCTCCATATAAAGTATATAGGAGTGTAGAGACACTTTCTTCCAATCATGAGTATCTTAGATCTTCCCTTGCCAATCACATAGGCAATGATCTTTCCTATCATGATTAAATTACCCGCCTATCCTTTTCCAAGGCATCAATGATATTATCGTTTTGATCTTCCAATCAAATAATTATAAGGTATGGGATGATAATAGGTCATAATCCTTGACCTTTCCAATTATCTTTCTCCGAAAATCCCAATACCTTTTTCCTTGTGGTCATAAAATGTATGACTTAATTGACATCATGACTTGCGAAGAAGTCGTTTGTTCTTCCAAATTGGAAACATACCTACGTGTTTCGTTGGGTGGGGTACTTAACCTAAGTTAATCCACTCTCTTCCTTCCCCCCTTAGTGTTTCCACAACTTTCAATCTACTAAAAGTTGAACTTCTAGCAATACTTGTTTCTTGGAAAGGAATTGTCATTCCTTATTGTTGGCTTTCCATTGCCTTTTCTTGCCTCATTGGTATACTTTGAATATACTTTTTCCCTAAAGTTAGATTCATCGTTGTTTTCTATCTCATAGATTCAACATTTTGGATCATCCAATAGGAGATCTAATGAATAATCAACAACTTTAGAAGTTAAAGAGGCACACTATTAATCCAATTTCTCTTTTAGTCATCCTTTTTGTGGAGGATAATCCATACCCACAAAACTTCGTTGATTGATGCACCTTTCATCTTAGAACGTTGTTTCCTTTGCAACTTCTATTGTTTTGACACATAGTGCCATACTGCATTCTATTTCCTTTTGGAACCTCTAATCATATGTTTGGCTTCCGTAGACATGTTGGATAGTTCATCCTATAACTCCAAACTATTTATGTACTACCAAACCTTTGGTCAGACTAACTTGTTTTACCACTTTAGGTTTCTTTCTCATAATAACCTTTTTTTTTAAAAGTGACTTTATTCCAATGCTTGGAATCTTATTCTCTCATAACCTTTAGAGATACCAAAGTTGTTTGTTTCCTTTTTTTCTCATTTTAATCAAAATCCAATAATCTTATTGATATTCTTTTGTTGGTGGAACCTTACCCACATCGTTTGATTACTTCTTTCTGACCATTCCGGTCTTTTCTCTTTTCCTAGGTACTAATTCTTTTCTAGCTACTTTCCATCCTTTATCAAGATTTAGATTTATGTCAGGAGTTATCCAATCTTGTGGATACCTCCTTCATTGACTTTCTACTTCGATCTAATTTATGCCGACTTTGCATAGAGATTCGTAGTGCCTTGACTCTTTACATCTATAGTTTGCTACTATAAAAGGGTTATCTCATTCATTCTCATTTCCTTAGTCATATAACTATTTCGTAGGATAAAAGTATATACTGGTTATTCTTCCCAACCTTCCTACATAACCTGACTGCATAATCTTCCGCAATTCCAGGTAATATCATAAGTTGTTGGTTTAAGAGTTCCTACTCCAAAGATGACTCTTAACTAGTCCCAATTTACACAAGTTACTAGGGATCTCATCTTCCTTTTCACTTCCCTAAGTTCTTTCTCTTGCCATTGTGGCACAAGAACTTTTCAACCATTATCTTCTAATAAAGTTTACACATTGTTGCGTAATGAGCTCTTAGGTTTTAGTGTAGAACCTGGTAGCTCTGATACCACATGCAACATGCCAACCCTTCAATGCAGTAAAAATTTCCAAATTTCCACCATGTGAGTACATAAATAGAGTTACCAACTAGCGTAATAAAATCTTCCTTTCTTCTATTGAAAATATATGTACAAGATGCTATATCATATTACAATAAAGATTCCACTTCATTACAATAACTTTCACAAGTACATGTAACAAGAATACATACCTTTACATACATAGCTCCAATGAGCTTTAGAACTAATAGTTGTAAGACGGTCCAGGATCTTCCCTTTCAAATCTTGGTTCTTTTGTCACCTGTTGTGGAAGAGAAGCATCTCTCAAGCGCTTTTCTGCCAACCACGGACTCATAATGCGGTCCCCTACACATCTATCATTCGATAGATGGCCCTTCCCTTCAGCGAAGAGATTGGTAGAGTAACCACTAACGACAACCAACTAAGCATAGTGCGGTGTCCTACATAACTAGAACTTGTAATCCCACAATCTCGAACTAGCATGTAATACTGGATCACGGTGAACTAACAGTGTAGTCTCAAGCATTACACAATCTAAGTGGAGTCTCATACATTGCACTACTTTGATCAAGGAGTTCTCATTCAATACTTTGAATGAAGTCATCTATCACATACACTACTCAGGGCCGATTTGACTTAAGGCTATCTCAAGCTACGCATAGGTATTGTCCTTCAATGGATAATCTATCACCCCAGACTAACCTACAACATATAATCTACCTACTTAACTAGCAAGTACAGAAGCTAGGTATATCCTTCAATAGATAGTCTGTCATTCCAGATAACCTATCTTCAAAACAATCTACTTAGATGTAGTATATTACACCCTCTCCCATACTGGATGACCTCTCTTAGGAGTAAACACAAGCTTTCCTAGTTAAATCAATAACTTAGCTAAGTGTATCACATGTGCCTCTCATGTTCAATCATACCTAGTATATAATACTTATGATAAACACCCATCTCCTACTATGGAGTAAATACAAACACATTGCATCTCATGTTCGAACATATCTAGTATATTTAAATTCCCATGTTGTACCTCATGTAACATAATTAAATACCTATGTCAAGCAATCTCTTCGACATATCTAATATAATTAAATACGTGTGTCAAGCAATCTCTTCTATCTTGGAGTACTTAAAAACACATTATAAAAGCAGCCTAAAAGCTTCAATTCCCTTTTCCAAAAGCAATATTAAATACTTCTATAGCTCAAACAGTAAAGACATTCCATGCAACATAGAAAAATACAATAAACCCTTGTAAATGGTAAGAAGGAGAAACCCCATGCCTGTTATCACTTTTCCCAAATAGTGATGACAGTGCAGCCTTCTCCTATAGCCCAATTCAGCTTAATTCAGCTTCATAAATGAATTCCCACTCCCTCTCTTGTTGAAAGCACTTCTCCTCTTAGAAATAGACAACTCTTCCTCACAAAGTCCACTCTTTTCTCACTCAAAAAACAGATATTATAAATTGGTAAAACTCAGATGTAGTAACCAGCAAAAGACGTATTCCTTTGGTATGATACGCCTTTCTCAATGGTAATAATGATCACATAGAAATGAATGATGGTGGCAAATAATGTTCACACCCAAAATGGTAAGAATGAAACACAAGATATTGCACAAAGCTAATTCAAAAATGATGAATGAGATAATACACAAGGTAATGACAATGATACAATTCAAGAGAGTTGGCGACTATTTATAGAGAACCCAGCCTCCAAAACTCCTAGAGTCATGGCATGTAATTTGACACCACTCCCTTTCTGAATTATTCAACCTGGAGGTGGCAGTAATTCAAGCCAGTACTCAGCAATAAACATGATGAATCAACTTTCCCAATTGCCAACATCAAGAAGACTATTTCAAAAGAAAATGGGGGAATTCGTAATTCTCTGCCAAATCAACACCTATAGGAAAATGGTAACAACAGTGGCACCAAATTTGTGAGATGGCAGGATTTTCACATGCTGAGAAGAAGTCACTCTCATTTCATTAACACATAACCAGTATCAACTATTTTCTGGGTTGAGCCGATTAAAATCATGTACTGTGTTGGAGTTGGTTTGTGCTTTCATAACTTTTAGATATCGACTTAGTCAAAGCCACAAAATCCAGAACATGTTTCATTGATTTATCTCAGCGCATTCCATAGCTGGAAATGTGTGATTTCCACAAAGCCGTAAAAGTTCAAAAATCAAGTTTCATTGCTTTAAACTATATCGGCATATTTAAGCCAAAGTTTATATATGTGAATTGAAGTCTTCATAAAATCGACTCTTTTATTAAATCGGAATAATTCGATTTCCAAAGTTAAGATTAATATGAAATATATATATATTTATATATACCCCAGTATAAATATATATATATATGTATATTAATTTATAGTTTAAATATATATATATATATATATAATATTTAATATATATTTATATATATATATAATATTTAATATATATTTATATATATAAACAAATATATATATCATAAGCCGATTAACCATCGATGTCATATGTATATGTGTGTGTGTATGTTGAAGACAATACTCAGTATAATAATATCCACATTATGTAAGATGTGTATATATGTATATATACCGTATATATATCTGTAACCTGCGTATGTGGGTATACCATATCGATGCATCTGTGACATATCCATTTGCTGATGTCACGCTTGTATACGGGCATGTATGTATACATATGGATACATGTACATACATACATATATATATCGGGTCACTTACATCCATTTACGTTACCACCATATTGATAGGTGTGTATGTGTGGTATATCAATACATATGCATATACCTGTCGTTAGATCCACCTGACATGCATGTGCATACATATAAACATACTTCCACCTACATCCCATCTATCCATATGATTGTAATAACACAAAATAGATCTCAAACCCCAAACAGATAATCACCACTTGTAAAAGTATGCAAAAGTAAACAAGACTCCTAATGCAAACATACAAGCTATGGATGACTTACCTATAGCCCGGAAACTAAGTTCCTTAATCAAGGTGGTGTGTGTATGCTCAAATAGTTTACTTTACCGATTACCCAACCAAGATCTTCTCTCGAGTGATACTTCCTCTCCGCCTGGAGGAATGGAACACTTACCTGCATCCACTAACACATGCCCACGGCAGTCAATTTTTCACAACAATAAGCAGCATATATAATTATCTTCAAGGTTAGAATAACAATAATTCAATAACCATCTGTTCTCACTTATGCAGTATTTCACCATGAATAACATCAACTGAGATAACATCAAATGAAACAACATCAAATGAGATAACATTCATACTGATAACAAGGTACCAGCATCATTAATTCATCTCCAGAATTCACATTACATTCACATTTACCCTATGTAGTAATAGTAAATAGTAACTTCACAATTTAGGGTGTAACAAAGCCCAAGACAGGGACTGTGTTTATGTAGCGATTGATCGGCTCACAAAATTTTCCCATTTCTTTCCTATATCAGCGACATACAAAAGCACAAGTTGTTGATTTGTTCTTTCGTGACGTATTCAAACTTCATGGGTTACCTCGAAATATAGTCAGTGATCGGGACAACAAATTTATGAGTCATTTTTGGCAGGAGTTGTTCAGACTCAGTGGCACTGAGCTTACTCCGAGTACTAACTATCACCCATAGACGGATGGGCAGACGGAAATTGTTAATAAGTGCTTGGAGGGATACCTTAGGAATTATATAGCAAGGCAGCAGAAGGCATGGGTGAAGTGGTTTCACTTATGTGAGTATTGTTACAATACCACTTACCACATGTCTATCTATATGTCACCCTTTATGGCTCTATATGGTTATAATGCTCCTAACTTTTTAGATCTGCTTTTCGGAGATAGTAGAGTGTCGAGTGCTAGAGACTTGCTACTACAGTCAGGTAATTATGAAGTCTTTGAGGGATAATATTCAGAAGGCACAAAATCAGTAGAAGCAATATGCAGATCAGCATAGAGTGGAGCAATCTTTTGAGATTGGTGACATGGTCTACTTGATGTTGCAACCATATAGGCAATCCACTCTCAAGAAAAGTGGTGCTGAAAAGCTCAAGCCGCGTTATTATGGTCCTTTCAAGATATCTAGGCGTATAGGAGAGGTGGCTTATGAGCTTGAGCTACCGACAAATAGAAGAGTGCACAATGTATTTCATGTGTCTCATCTCAAGAAGGCATTGGGACATAATGTTATTCCCTCTACAGCACTACCACCCCTTGATGAGGAGGGAAAGTTGATCCTAATTCCAGAGGCTATCATTGATTTCAGGGAGAGACGTTTGAGGAGAAGAATCATCAAGGAATATTTGGTTAAGTGGAGGGATTTTCCGGTAGAGGATGTTACATGGGAGAGTGAGGATATCTTGCAGCATCCAAAGCTAAGATTGCTTGGGGACAAGCAATTTCAGGGAGGGTGGACTGTAATGTCTCCCTCCTTAGCCAGTTCAGTGTTTTGACGGATTAGCCTATAGACGGGTCCTCGTAGACTAATGTGGGTGTTCAGAGGGCCTTGTTGTGAGAGTTTTCTTCTTCAAAGTCTGGTGATATTTAGGGTTTGCCTTCTTGAGGTGTTTCAGAGTCTGTTTTCACACTTACTATTTTTAGTAAGTCACTTGGATGTTTTGGTCCAACCTTACTATTTATAGTAAGTCAATCTAATGAGCAGAGGAAGCAATGGGTTACCCTTTGGTGTTGGCAGAATCAGTATTATGTTGATATTTATGGAGTTATGATTTATTGATTATTATTAAAGTGATAACTTTAATAATAATTAAATATAAGTGAATGTCATTTAAGGAGTTAATGACTTTATAATATATCATTCAATTTTATAACATAAAGTCATTATTTTTAAAGGCAGAAAGTGGACGCCACACTTAAGTAATATCATTTGCCAGCAAAAGCAAATATGCTTTATAATATTTAAAGATTTAATTGTGCTTGGGAAATCATGGTTTTTGAGGGGAAGTTGTCATGTCTGCAGCGGGCGGATGTTAAGCTGAGTTAGCCTATTGTCACACGACCCTCGTGAGGTAGGTTGGATAGAGGGTCATTCCGGGAGTTTGGCTCGGTCCAGTGCTTGATTTGATCAGTAGGCTTTCGTTTGGGCTCAATCGGAGACTTCTTGCAGAAGTTGCTATTTTAGCAGTTCCTGGCAGGCAGTGTGGGACCCCTGCTATTTTTAGCAGTATGAGATTGGCAGCGTTTAGAATCACTTCCGGGTTCGTCAGCTTCAGACGGAACGGTCATCGGATGAGTGAGGAAATAATATTTAATTGCATTAATTAAATATTAGTGGTGAGATGCATATAAAGTTATAATATTAAATTATAACTTAGTGATTACGCTTGAGGTCGCCATCATGGAGAGGGCAATTGACATTTAAATTTACATTAAAATATTTGGCTGTGACTTTGGAAATATTAAAAGATTAAAAGTTGAATATTTTTTAATAATCCATATCTTTAAGGAAATCGCACTTTTCAATGATAAAGGGGTTTTGCATTGGGATTTGAGCCATTATGACATTTGTGAATTGAAAATTGATCAGTCTTGGACAGAGAACGGAAGCTGTAGGGTTTCAGTCTCGATACATTGGAGAACGAGCCATCTCCAGTGGGAGCGATTCAGAGGATGTGAAATAACATCTGATTTATTGCCAGCACAGAGGTTTCTTCATCCAGAAGAGATCATTGAACTTCACAGGAAATAAACATTCAGGGTTTCAGACATTCTGTTCATTTGGAAAGCTATTGCAAATCAAGGCGCCTAACTTATTGATGTTCTGGAGGCTTAAGAAGGCCCGGTACAAATCTCATTGCTGTTGTAGCCATTACCTTTATGCAGCGGGCCCGTACCATGAGGGGCGCCTCTTCCAACAAGATAAGCATGCTCCTTTTTTCTCTAAAGACTTCATTGCATAAAAGTAGCGAGCACCGAGAGTCTTGCGGCATCTACGAGGAGGGGCAGCATATACTTTGGGGCCTTTTCTTGACTGTCTGGTACATTTCACATGCCGGCCGTGCACTATAGAGAGGCCTTATCTTATTCCAGAGTAAGAGACGCCTTCATTCTCAGCAAACAGATTCCATCTCCAGTGGCGCATATCTCATTAGCAGTGGATTCTCCTTTGAGGCGCAAGGGAAAGGTGACCTACCATTGCAGCCGTACCATTCTCAGCCTTCATTTATTGCAGCAAGAGGAAAAAACCAGGTTTTTAAATAATTCTTCTTTTGTTGCATTCTATCAGATCTCTATTGTAATCATTGCAGAAGGTTAATAAATGGTTTGGTTCCAGTATTTGCACTAGGGTTTGTTGTTTACGGAGTTGTATGAATTTAATAGAGTTTATTTGCTATTACTTTAAAAAATCGCAATTTACCCTTATTGCACAAACCATAAAAAAAATCAAAACCTTGAGAAAACCTAAAGCGATCGGATCTGCAGTTTTGGGAGTACTAAGTTTCTCTGAGTATAAAGGCTTGAGAAAAACATTATTCATTCATACACATCAATCATATGAGCATTTTGTTGTGAAGGAAGAACCAAGGTTTCTAGAAGAAAATCAATCTTTGAGAATGAAAACTCTCTCAGATTTTGCATTCTACAGGTGTGAAATACCATCCAAAGTTTGCTTATCAGGTGGCTTCAATCAGAGGTCACATTTGTGCACATTGGAGATTGTCATTTCAAGGTTTTCAGAGGATTATTGTTTGAGAACAGAAGTTTATATCAGCTCACATCATTGTTGCTGTTTGAGCACACTTTTTTTGGCACGTGGGAGACTACACAAGCAGGCCATACCATCTTGCTGGGCCGTACAGCTTCTAGCTAGGGCATGTGATTTCAAAGCTGAAACGCCTTGAGTTTCAGCATCAATTCATTCTCATTTGGGGCGGCTAGATCATAACTATCACCCAGCAGCAAATTCAAGGTGGAGTAACCAGTATACTGAGCAAGGCGTCCAAACTCAAGGGTTTCCAGTCTGCTGTTAAGTTTTCCAGAATTGCAACTTTATTGCTTTGGCTTTCCGGGTATGATCTCATTGTAAAAGCAAGCAATAATAAATCTGATTTTGATAAGTTAATTGTATTTGCTTCAGTATTTCCTTCATTTGCATTTGTGTATATATTATTTAAATTTTTTGGCATATATCTTCAAAAACGCAAAAAAAGCAAAAAACCATAAAACCAAAAGCAATCAGAAAAAGCAGAAAATCAATTAGCAAATATCCATTTGGGGGTGGGATATTTCAAAAGCATCATGAAGCTGTGTATGAGGACTGCGATGCTATTATTTCTTTAATTGTTGGGATTGGAGTCCTGTTTTTAATCTGAGCGCCTTCTAGGAAAAAAAAAAGTATTTTAAAACTGGATTAGTCAATTCATGTCCTGTGAATATGGCACTAGCCAATTGCAGAATAAGAATTTTGAAAGATGGTTGAGCAGGTGAGTCAATTAATAAGGATATGGAAAACAAATAGTGTGTAAATGCGAGCATTTCCTCACATCAAATATATTTATATAATATTCCTAATTATCTTTGTAACGTATTGGAGATAGCAAATTTTTAAACTGTCTTGATGCTGGAAAGTTAAAAATACACGATACTATATTCGCTTAATTGCAAAATAGTTACAGAAATTTAGACCAATTCACCTGAAATACCCCATCAAAATTCCATGTTGTCTCTCCATGGCGCACTAGAATGACATCTGTAGTTCGAAATTCCTCCATCATCGATGCATTTTCATCAGGACAATTACAGTCCATTTTAGTTTCCCTCTGCAAATTCAGCCACAATTATCAGTTCAAGCAAGAATAGTAGAACCAGAAAACATATACAAATATGACAAACAATCCATTGTCTTTCATACTTGGATGCTAAGCTAAAACAAAAACCATGTGAAAAGGTAAAGAATGAACTTGAATGATTGTAAACTAATCAAACCTCAAACTACTTAGGTGAACAGCCGATCAACCACACACCCCTTGTAATTAAAAAGATAAGAGACTGATGTTAGATCGAATTATCTTAATACTTGAAAAAAGGCATAGAGTGAAGAAGACTTTTGGAGAAGAAATCAAGAAAAATACAAAACAAAATTTTAAAGGTTAAGTTTACAAATCTAATATCAACTCAGTAAGATATGACATTAATAAATCAAACAAACTCGGCAAGTTAAACGTAATTCCTATGGATAAAGATCCATAATAACAAACATCCAAATACATAGTATGGTCTCTAAACGAATTAGCTTAATGACATTTTTGAAGCATGAGTTTTTACTTCTAGTAGCAATACAAATTTGGAACTTTGGACAGTTAGTTTTAAAATACACATTTCTAAATTGCCAATCCAATAAATGATATGGTCACAAATGAGATTAGGTAAATGTCTTTATTCCAAGAAATTTGATCATCACTTATTATATTTCTTTTATTACTACCAGGTTCCTTAACTTGTTTACCAGATGCAATTTTGAACTTAACCAAGTTGGTATTGATCGATTTCTCCAATTTATATCTTATACTTTGGAACCTTGTATGCTTCTACATTCTAGTATACTTATCATTTCTATGTCCATCTGCTGTATATTTATCAGGATTTTTTGAGGAATCATACAGGATTTAATGATTTTTTATCATAATCTCACTCATCCGTACTCCTAACTGCTTATTGGGTTTTAACTTATTATTGCTTCTTCAAAAGTTCATCAGTAATATTGTACACCAAAATAGCTATTTCAATTATTTATAAAAACCAATATGTTCCCTAAAATGGATCATTCAATTCATATAATCTTGCCAGCTGTTATTGTGATATTACCAGTCAAAAAAGAGTGCTTCATTGAGGATCTTTTGATTACGAGAAGGTAAATATGATATCAACATATTATATTGTCGATAGTTGTTAAGTTTCTTAGTCAATTAGTGAGTAGTTTAAATTTTTCATCGATAAAGTAATATATTTGTCTAATCTTCCTTTATAATGTTGTAATTATTCATTTATTGTTTCTCATCATGTTGTAATGGGGATGATTAGTCAAATTTTGAAGACTGAAAAGGTTCTGAACAAAAGCATACGGAAGAAAACACTTAAAGGTGTAATGATAGAATGCTTTTGTTCTGGTTGAAATGACCAATTTGTTGTACCCATATAAAGTTTCTCATATTGTATTCAATTTCAAGCTAAATATTGTCTTGCCATCAAGTCAAAGACTATGTTTCAAAGCATTGTCTTGTCAATCTTCGTCGTTTTTTCTATCTTTCTTTGTCTCTCTTCTATATCTTTGCAGCTACAAGGAAGAAGAATTTTCAAATGCAATTTGCAAGGCACATAACGGAGTTCAATCATAAGGAAATAGTGATCATCACTCATAATGCCTTATTTTAAGTGAATTCCCTTAAAGGGAATACACCTGGTTTTAGTGAGTTTTCATTAGTTTTGCACATATCAGTAATTTCAGAAAAATATTGTTCCCAATTTCCCATCATCTTTCAACAAGATTTTTTTTAGTAAATCAGATTTTCAAATGGCTGACTCTCGACCATGCTAGGGGCATTTCCCCCAAACCCCCATGAGGAGCACTACCCCTCAACCCCATTGGGATCTCCACTCCCAAATCCTCACTAGTTATTGGGATCTCGTCACATAAGAAACTTGATTGTAATGAAAGGGTGACATGGACTTGGGATATAACACTTGAGTGTGCTGACTTAGACATTATTATCACACAACTTGCCCAAAATCTCCTTAGATGAGGCAACTTCTACATATGACATGGCTAGCTGTAATGTCCCTTGTCCTAATTTTCCCTAGACTTCACTTATTATTAAACTTTGAACCAGAAATGAGAGCAAACATAAAATGTAACACAAAGAACAAATGAACATAGTATTTATCCTGGGAAAACCCTCCTCATGAGGGAGAAAAACCCAGCCACAAATGTATCTCTCTTATATTAAGATGAAATAGCAGCAATCAGCTTACAACTTGACCCACAGAAGAATAGTACCTCTCATAGATACATGCATACAAAAGAACTCTGTTTTCCTCCTTAATATCAATCTACTCTTCAAAAGATAATACCCTGTTGTAGATGGCGAACTCCTCCTTGAAAGAACGACTTGACTTAAGCAAGAATCAAACCCAAATAAGGAATCGTCTCTCCTCTTTATGAGCAAGGAGAGGTTACAAGTGCATGCAAAAGGAGACGCACTAGGAAGCATTACAATTTCCTAATTTAAGGAATACAAACAGAGATTCTCATGCATGTCAGTATGCAGATTCTCCTGCATGTCAGTTACACTTATTTAAGGAAGATTCTTTTGACACAAGAAGATACCTCCTACTGCTACTAAAACATTAACAATTGGGATATAACACTTGAGTGTGCTGACTTAGACATTATTATCACACAACTTGCCCAAAATCTCCTTAGATGAGGCAACTTCTACATATGACATGGCTAGCTGTAATGTCCCTTGTCCTAATTTTCCCTAGACTTCACTTATTGTTTGCCAATTAGGGTTAGGGTTTCACCTTCTCAAAAATATGTCTTCTCCAATGAAGTGATTCTGGATGGGAACCTGAATTCACCATATGAACAACAATTCAACATACACGCACATATATTGTTAGCATTAACACATCGCACCATATTCATTGATTGATCACAAATGTAACTATTATGTACTAAGAAAACACTTCGCCTACTGGACGAAGCCAATGGAGCTTATAGTGGTCTAGGCCTACCACCCCATGGCCCTTCCCTTCTTTGGTCCAGGGGGACTTGAGTGGGACCTCCAACCATCCATGGCCTATCACTGCCTTCAGACAGGGCGGATCTTAAGTGGACTCTTCACTCATCCATGGCCCGTCCTTGCATTGGGAATAGGCGCATCATAAGCGAGGTCTCTAGGCACCACTTTCTCAGGCCCTTCCTCTTGAGCAGGTTTTCAAACACACAATTTATCTCCAGCCATAAAAATGTAATAGCAACTATACATAACAAATGTAACTATTATGTACTAAGAAAACACTTTGCTTACTAGAGGAAGCTAGCAGAGCTTATAGTGGTCTAGGCCTACCACCCCTCCATGGCCCTTCCCTTCTTTGGTCTGGGCGGACTTGAGTGGGACCTCCACCATCCATGGCCTATCCCTGCCTTCAGACAGGGCGGATCTTAAGTGGACTCTCCACTCATCCATGGCCCCTCCTTGCATTGGGAATAGGCGGATCTTAAGCGGTGTCTCTAGGCACCGCTTTCTCAAGCCCTTCCTCCTAAGCAAGTTTTCAAATAGTTTCAAACGCTGAGAGTTATCTCTAGACATTATTATGCATTCGTATCTATGCGTGTTATGCTTTTTGCAAAAGATAGTATTTAAGACTATGCCTAAATTGACAGATAGTATTGCTTAGCGTATCATATTGATGCATGAAGTAACACTGCTAGCGGATATTAGAACAAGCTTATGAAATAATGGTGACTCCACATAAGACTAGATCTATGCTAACCAACAAATGCATATAAATATGTAATTACATTAATCTTACTTCCCTTATTATGATCTCATCCTATGTCTTCATATATCTCTCATTGCACTATCTTCTTATTCATCCCTTTCTCTTCTTGATATTTGCTCTTTAATCAGATATAAATTCTTCTGTTAGGCTGTTGCCTTCAAACTCCGAATATATATACCTTATTCATGTTCTGAAATATTAATTGCTTTGATATCCAATATGTATTTCTTATGCCCATTCCCTGATGAGGATTGCAGACTGTGCTTGACGGAAAATGCTTTTCTGTCTTTTCTTCCATTTCCCCATGATATTCCTTTAAATCTGCATATATATCTTTTCTTTTACTTGAAGGGAGGTGCCCCTTAGAATAGACACCATCTTTGACCATTGATTAACCAACCTCCCTAACATATCAATCGCTGCTTTTAGATATATTAAATTTAATCACTGCCTTATCTTTATACTAATTGGGTGAATCGCTGCTTCTTTCAAAACTTACCATTGCTTTATTTAATTGTTACCTTTCAAATATTCAATTGTTGCCTTTCATTACCAATTGCTGAGATTACCATATTTAATAGAATCACTGCTGCAGCCTTTAAAAGGGTTTTGTTTATTGTTCTAAATGAAACGTTGACATCTTATTATATAAATGTATTGTCACATATTTAATATAAATTTATGGTAAACATATTTATTTTTTATATTTGTTTTATAGATATGGTTTTATAGTCTTACATAATGATTATAATTATAATAATATTGTTAATATTATATTCATATTTTAAATATTTATATTGTTATTTTATTTTATTTATTTATATGTATTTCAATGCTTTTATTATTGATTTATATTTACATTTTGATATTTATGGGAATTTTGTTATTCATATTTTAATGTTTCATATCACAATTTCAGGGGACATGACAATCGACCCCGCCCAAGATTACTTGCCCTCAAGCAATCATAATCTAAGATGTGTAATTTTGAGATGTTGGTCCTTGTGGTGATGATATTAGCTTTGATAGGAGTTGGAAGTTCTAACCCAAGTAATGGTTATTCCAGTTATGAGGACAATGTATTGACTAATATTCTTAACTTCTACTATTTCTCCTTAAACTCAAAACCCACGAGTTGGAATTTGTGAATCAGTATAACTTAAAACAACTTGAATCAAAAATTAAAGCAGACAACCAAGTAGCTCAACCAAGCAGGCAAGTAGCTCAAGCAAGCAAGCAACTAGCTCAAGCACACAGGCAGGTAGCTCAAGCACACAGGCAAGTGGCTCAAGCAAGCAAGCAACTAGCTCAAGCACACAGGCAAGTGGCTCAAGCAAGCAAGCAACTAGCTCAAGCACACAGGCAAGTAGCTCAAGCAAGCAAGCACACAGGCGAGTAGCTCAACCACACAAGCAACCAGCTCAAGTAGACAAGCAAGTAGCTCAAGCATGCAAGCAACCAGCTCAAGTAGACAAGCAGGTAGCTCAAGCACGCAAGCAACCAGCTCAAGCAAGTAGACAACCAGCTCAAGTACACAAGCAGGTAGCTCAAGCATGCAAGCAACCAGCTCAAGCAAGTAGGGAACCAACTCAAACATGCAACCAAGTAGCTCAAGCAAAGAACCAACCAGTTTAAGCAACTTTACATCCATGCCAAAATATTTTAACAAAAGTCACAAAGTATATGAAAGGTATACCACATAGTGGCATGGATACATGTGGGTCACAAAGTATACACATGGAAGGCCTACGCATGCATTATTGGCTTACTTTGAATAATTAAGTCTAATTGAATGGTAGTTAAAGTGGGAATGTCCCACAGGATAGCAGGAACATTGTAAGAACCCTGCTGGTTCTAACCACTGACAATTGAGGTTTAAATGATGTAATTTTGTTTGTTTTGTTTGTTTCTGAATGATTTGCAATTCCAAAACATATACCAATTCATAGAAATGATAACCAATATCTTGCGTAAACAAATAATGAACATTCAACCCTTCAAAATGATTTTATTGTCACTACATCAGGTCTGATAACAACTTTCCAATGTAGCTATAGATAAATACAACAAATGCACATTTCAACAAACATATAGCATGCAATCTCCTTCCACTTATTTTATTGACTGTAAATGCAGCTTATTACCATGTCAATCAAATCAGATTGAACATAAAAGCACTGAGATTAAATGCAACGATTAAGGAGACTTTTCATGACTCACGAAAGACTATAGCAGCACTGTTTACTCTCAGAACTTGATAAGACAGTGATCAGATCTGAACATTCAGTTCTAACAGAACATTTCAACATATTGCCTCTCTAATCCATACAAATACTGATATTCTCATTTCATGGCAGACTTAGGGATGTTTAGAAATACAGAAGGAATATATCAGACCAGACCCTTACCACTTAAAATGAATGACTGAAGGACTGATCTTTTCACGAACAAGACTCATAGATTACAACAGTAGTTGCTGCTCAGATTTGTAGCAGATTATGCAGCTAAAGTCATCAACTATGCCTAAGGAAATCTGTATTTAACTTTCTGATCTGGAAATGAACACTTGCCAATATGATTAGAGGATCAAACAAAAAGAGGTTCCAAAACATGTGCATCCTCATACCAGACCTGTCTTCCTTTAGTCACCACTCTACAAGCTGAATAAAGCCTTCTAAACTCCAATGCAGCCTCAATCTGATAACCCGCAGCTGCATGTCACTATAGCGAATTACTGTATGCGGGTACTATAGAGCGGGTGCTGTAGCAGCAGGTAATAAACTTAGAATTTCTTCATTGAATTCTTTCAAACCCTTATCAAATCTTCTACAATAAGCACAATCTGGACCTCTGGATGAAGCCCACAGTCAAGCAATAATTCAGTTGATAGTTTCACAGCCTCAAAATTGCATAAACACTAAAGAGTTTTCGTTCTCCAATGCTGAAAATGGCAGAAACCCTTGTTGGCTTCTTCTCCAAGCACGAACTCCAAAGACACCAGTTTATAATCTTCAAAACATAATGAAATAAATTCCTCTTGATGCCTTTTTATAATCTCCTCAAAGAGGTCGACCTCTTAATTGCATTTTAATTGCTTTTGAAATCCACTTTTAGGTTTTTAATAAAAACTTAATAACAATGATTGTAAACAGGCAGCTTTTAAGGGAAACTACATATTTCTACTTGAAAAGGAAAAATTATACATGTTGCAATGGTATGGCAGAGGTATAAGTGGATGGAGGAAAGTCAGTTCTTTTAATAGATTGGTCTTTGATAGGGGCAAGAATCAGCTCTAAGTTTAGTGGCTTGATGCCACTAACAATAATTGAAGCCTGGTTAGATTGCAGGGTGCATATTGATAACTTGCAACTCATAAAAAGGCTTCAGATCGGATGAAAATTGGATCTCTCGGCTTTGGTCCTTGTGACCTATGAAAAAATTTTGTATATATGTTGGTTGTCCTGGTTTTGTCTTCTAAGCTTGGTCTACTTCACCCGTGATTCTAGGATCTCACCATGCCTGCAAGAGGCGTGTATCCCCAACTGGAGCCACTGATGGAACCCCTCAAAAAATTCTTGGTTCCATTTCAAATATTTGCATTATTGGGCTTGGACTCTCTTTTTGGCTTAGGGTTGTTCCTTATCACTGTTTTAGGGTTTTTGTGTTGCCTAAATCCCTCACAATTAACTTATGAATTTAGAAAACCCTTGGTCGTTATATTTTCACATTGACCTGATGTTCCCAGTATCCAGTCATTTTAATAGTCACTTATGCCATTGAAGTCATTGTTTTCATCGGCCCCCTAAGTTTAGGATTGTCAGTCACCTTGATCATTTTATTTTGTTATGGTCAGGCTTGATTTTCCTTTTAATGATTTAAGTTTTAAATCCCCATTTCCAAAGGATCAAGTCCCCGTGAGCCTAGAGGTGGCCCCTTTTTGAATTAACTTTTGCGGCATGTGCAAAAATTAGGTTTTCATGTTGGTCATCCGATCGATAAAAGTTGATCACCACCTTTCCCTGCGCCCCCATGCTGATTTATTCCTTATTATTTTATTCGCACGGACTGGCAAGCTTCTGCCATGCATCTGGTACTTTGGTGGGCCTGATCTCCTTGGTAAAGATAGCTGGTGCCACTTGAAGAAGATCAACGGCAGTTATCAAGCAATGTGGTCACATCTTGACCACTCCACGTGTGCACGTGTTGATTTATTTCACATTATTTTAAACGGATGGGCTAGCGGGCAATGGCCACGTGTCGTGTCTGGCGGTGGGACCAATGTTTCTAAAAGGCTAATGGACATGGCTTCAGCAAAGATCAACAATGGACACCTCAACACGTGCCTTCATTGTGACCATTCCCCACTCGCCCGTTCATCTTGTGCATTAAGGAAAGATGGTCACACGGGCTAGCGCGCAGGGTGACATTTGTCACTTTTATGGGACCCACCATGTTTTAAAGTTGGTAATTACTTCATAAGGGAGGAAGATCAATGGTCAACAGCGGGTGATGTGGTTCAATCCTGACCACTCCCCGCCATCCCGTGAGGACCTCGCTTGTGTCCCATATTTTGCAACAGGCAAGTGGGCAAGTGCCACGTGGACATTTTAAAAGGTTCCAATGAACTCTAGTGGAGTTAGAATGCTACTAAATTTGGCCGAGATAGCACTATGATGAAAACGGCATTATTTATGTGATTATTCTTTTGAACACATGTTTGGGATTTCAGTTGTCAATTTTGACAGTTATTGGTACGTGTGGGAAGGTGATAATTAAGCAAGGTAGTGTATGAACCGATACTCTGAGATCAAATCAAGATCATTCCCCACTATTTTGCTATGAAGAAATACAAGTGTATTAACTCCCACAGGTGAGCGAGTAACCATGGCATGGCAAGTTTTAAATTTGATGCTAAGTATGTGGTTGAAATATGCGTACAGAGTGGATGTATATCTACTTTGAGCTTTTTTTATTAGGAAAAGGCATTCATAGCATACAATTAAGCTTTATCACAACTGGTTACATCGGTGATATTTGACCGTTGATTTAGTTTTAAAACATGATCAATGGTTAAGATTTTAAAAAAGCTCAAAGAAGACTGTTGTCAACCCGCGCGCATAAGCTTTCCTTGAGTATTAATGGTTGGCACGCTTACATGCTTGTTTGGTCCAAGACAATTGAGTTTGGTCCAAGAGCAGAATTGGTGAGAGTTTTCTAAGTTTTCTTGTTTCGGTTCTTAGGAAGATGAGTAAGGCATGTGAGTCTATCAAACCAGTACGAAGGTCCAAGAGATTAAGTTTGTTGGAGTCTGAGGCTCTTGAGGAAGAAATTGATACAAAAGGAGCTCTTGAAACACCAAAGGGTAGAAGGGCATGCAAGAAATTCAAGAAGTATGGTGTAAGGAGCAATTATCCTCTGAGAAGCCAAACCGTTTCAGAAGAACTGGTCAAGTTTAAAGGGAAGTAGCTGGTTGAATATGAAAAGAAGGCAAAGAAGAAGTGCAAGTACCGTAAGGCCTATCTGGGAAAAATAATTCTCCTGTTGAGGTTTCTGATAGCCCTTCAAGTAGTGGAGGTGATACTGATCTAGAGGGTGATTAGTATCCCCTCTCCCTGGTACCTTCTAAAGACTCTAACGAGAAAGTGGTGACGGTTCCTCCAATTCCACCACAAACAAGACGTGGGCGAGTATCCTCTGAGGCTGATGGCTCAAAGTGATGACTCTGCCCCATTTTTGGTTTTGATGATACCATTGCCACCTTGTCAGGATTGTCCTATTCAGCATTCATGTGATTTCTTGTTTCTAGTGTTGATGTGGAAATTTTTTAGGCTGGTATGTTGGAGAAGTGCCAGACTTCCTAACTTTGGCGGCATGTATGCTTTTTCCGGATGGTATACAAGTTTTTGCATAGACTGCGAGTGGAGAATCTTCTTTGGTCAACAAAGACAAGGATTCAATGCTACTGCAACAAAGTTTTCCTTTTGGGGAGCTGGCATGTCTTCATTCAAGGAATATGGAATTTGATCTTTTACTCTTCCATTTTCCTCAATGATTACATGTAACTAACTAAGGAGTGTCTCAAATTCTGGTGCAAATGATCTTCAAATGAAATGAAATGTAAATGTAATTGGGCCTAATGCTTGTTGCTCCCTTATTCTATAAAAGGGATTTCAGGGCTCATTACGTGGGTCGGATTTTTAGGTCTAAACAGGGTCTAGGTGAAAAGCTAAGTTCAAAAAAAGGCATTTTGTAAAGAATATGGATGAATAGAACAGTAGCTTGTCTTGGGTGTAAGTCCTGTATGTAAAAGTCTTAAATTGGTTTTATAGAAGCTATAGATATTGAAACAAATCTTAGTTCAGGAACAAGTACTCTCCTCTATATTTTTCTTACTAGTTATAAATGAAAATATTAATGGTATTCTCATTTATCTTCTGTTGTTCCACTGTATGTATGATTCTCTTTTAGCTTTAACTCAAGGAGTTGATTAAATGCTTGAAGAGGGTTATAGAACTGTGAGAATTACACAAGATTTGATAAGAAATTATTGTTTCAGGCATTGTGAGTTGTCATATTACAAAGTATTATGATAATAGTCCATCAATTTCTAAATTTTTGGCTTATATACTACTGGTTCTTACATATTTGACTCCGTTGTCCCAATTGATGAAGCACTGATCTATTTGTTAGATAACCATGCATAAAATGAGCTACTAGCATCTCTAACCGTAGATTTTAAAACCAGAACAATAATCAATTAAAAATCTTTTCAATTATGATGTATGGGTCTGAACTACCCCTGTCTCCTAGCAAATAGGTAATCATCTGCTTAAAGGTCTGCCAAACCTTCAGTGAAGTGCATTATTTGCAAAATGTAGGAGTATATCTGTATATAATTGTGTTATCAACATGATATATCTAATTTGAATGCAATAGGGAATAACCTCCTAGGTCTTACAGAGCCTAAAGAGTAGAAGTAAAGACCTCAGAATCCTTTACTCGTTGTGTTGGCCTCTAATCTTGAATTTTCTTAATCATAGGGGTTGGCTACCTTTTTGAGAAATTTATGGTTCTGCTGAAAAAATAACCAACAAGTACATATTGTCTAATTTTAGGTTCATTTTAAATTTACAAGGACCTTCTCCTTCTAATTTGAAGAGCATTTTTTATCACACATCTATATTGTTTTGTGTGAATGGCATAGAGTAAAACTTGAAATCAGGGCAAAAATGCAAATGATTAGATAGTTCTGAGAACTCAATAAATGGTGGCCAATATAATTGCATGTTTTGATGAACAATTATCTCTCCAATAAGATACTACTTTTGCTGAAATGGAGAATAATTTTGCAGTATGTGCATCGATAAGAACTTATCAATTGCTCATATGATTTTTTTGTGTACGAATATTAAGCTTAAGCAACCATACTGCTCGATTTACCAGAAAATAATTGAAGGCCAGGTCTTGTTCATCATCAACACTGTGTGTTGTTCAACTACTGATTGAACCAGGTCTAAGACAAATAACAAAGAGCTAAAAAATGTCTCGGAAAAGCTAAAGACTCCCTAACAAACAGATTCAGCGTGTGACATGATGTTCAACACATGAGACTGACCACGTTATTTAGTTTCTATACACTTAATGGTCTCATTTTATCCCTGTCAGAGCACATTGAAGATTGAAAGTGCAACACACATCCCACAGGCACTAGACTAGTGGAAAGGTGGAGAAATCCACATGACAATGATCTAGATTTAAGGCCTTCCAGGCATGCTCTTTGTATTAATGCAGACTACACCTAAAGGAGACTGAGTACAAGTCGCATTCGAATTTGCAAGATACAAGCCACTTAGGCGTGGTTTCTAAGCCTCAGGCAAAGGTTAATGATGCATTCCCAGTAAATTAAAGGATCCAAGGTGGGTAGTAAAAGTTGGCCAGAAGTAGAAACAAAATCAAAAGAAAAGAAAAAGTACAATGCCCATCGAACAGGCCATGGTCTAATGGCAAAGGTGAGGTTGCTGAAATGATGATCCGCATAACAGCCCTGCTTAGCCTGCATTTCATTCTATTGTGGCCACAATAATGCAGGACACACCCAGTAAGGATGACTGCAAGTTCCATGCGAATTTGGCAGAACAAATCTCCTTAAAACTGGCTTGTAAGCTTAAAGATTCTGTAAGTCTAATGGTGCGTTCACGGGAAATAAAAAACCGCAGTGAGTCTTATAATTCACAAGGGAGAAAAAAAGAGAGAACACCCAATTGTAGATGCAATTGCGATTCCGAATTTTCGCATTGATTTCAATCCAGTCAAAAATTATGGAATGGATTTGAGGGTGACCCTTTGTTTATTTACAACTCTTAAGCATATCTTCCTAACATACCCCAGATGACATTAAAGGAATCCTCAAAATAATTCCAAGTTAAAAAGACTATCATTCATCACAAACAGAACCGCTTTAAGTAAATTCAACTCCGAAGACCAGAAGCATTGACCCTATAAATAGCAATAGGAAAACTAATACTCTGTGACAAAATTGTTCCTCATGATTTTATTTCATCATAACCCAGGAATAATTCTTCTGCAATTTATTTGATTCTTTGATGTAGTAGGAAGTCTTATAAGCTTAGGAATGCATAAAACTCGTAAAGGGAAATGCAAGAGCAGATATAACTTACCGATGATTGAAATGGGGATGGAGAAGGAATTTATGTCTACTCCACCCGTTTAACAGCTATGCGATTGTACGCAGCTACGAAATCAAGTGGCCTTCCCGGCGGAAACCGTGTCCTGTTTGATTTCCCACTTCATTAGACAATTTGATTGATTCTTTTTGCCTACTTAGCACTTGCACAAAATGAGATGCGATGGTTAGGCTCATACAAAATCATACCTAATTAGGCTAGTACGTTACAAGTAAAATTTTATTTGCATAAAAGGATATATTAATTTTATTTACTATTTTTCTTTTTATTTATCTTTTTATTGGATTACCATAAAAAATGGTTATAAAAAACAGTTCCAAAATAGTAACAAAAAATAGTTATAAGGCAGTGGTAAAGATGCTATAAAATAGTTGTATAACAGTAATAAAAAGGACCATAACATACTAATAAACAAGTACTGAATATATATGCCACAAACCATCTAACAATATACGCATTTCTAATTTTAAATAAAGATTCATAAGAACAATAAAGAGAATATGAGTGAATGACTTTTAATGTCCATGAGGTTAAAAATAGTTTATGGGACAGTTAGCCTTCTCATTGTATTCTTTTGTAGTTTAATCATTTTCCTACTCAAAGAGATTATGAGCATCCCCATCTTCTCAATAGTCTCCTCGCTAAATAAATTGCACCAAGAAACAGTTGCCACGATATTAGTATGTTTGTTCATGATGTCCTTGAAGGCACCGCGCTCCATAATAAAGTGTTATTTTATTCCACTACCCTATTATTGCAAAAATTACATACCCTTTCTTCATATGCTTTTCAAGGTCTTTTTCATTCCTATTTCACATTAGAGATGATGGGAGTTGGTTCATAATTGAGTAATAAGAATCTTGGCTCTCCACGGGATATTTGTCATTATGAAAGCTTTTTGTTGATGATCACATGTGGGGTTGAACACCTCAAGATAATATATCTTCTTTCTCCCTAGCATTTTACCCCATATTTTCTTGTGGAACTTATACAAAACAAAAGTTGTTAACTCTTTGTTATTTGTGGGGTAGGCATTCAAGTATATATCACAATTGCTCATTCATTTGTTGTTTTGTTTCATCCATGCCTTCTTTCTTTTGCTAATGATACATCGTTGTAAACAACCTAGGCCATCTACTAAATTCCATTTTTTCAATTCTTTTTAAATATCTTATTAGACATATCATAGCAATTGCTTCAATAGGAGCAACCCTTGTTTTGCTTAGCATAATCTCGTAAGGAATTGAACATTTTATTTTGAACTTGATTATGATCAAGCATTTTTTAATTTTCTCAATTTATTTCTACTTTGAGTTTGAGGTGTTGTTGGCCCATAATTCACACCCATAAAACACCACCAAAAGCACTAAAAGACCAAAAAGAATCTAGGTAGTGGGTGATCCTACAATACTAGTTTACAATTTTTTGCCAAACTGGACACTAAACTATTTTTTCTAACTAATTCTTCACTTTCGGGCACCTATAGCGACTAAACCATGAGGAATTTGTAAATGATGCAAACTAGTGATTTGTGAATTTTTTTTTTTAGATTCTAAATATATTTTTTTCAATTTTTTGGAATCAGATTGCACTTTTTTCCATCCTCCGAAAACTAATTTTTTCAATAAACACCATTTTTAGGAGTGATGCTCACCAATACACATAACTTTTTTTCCATGAAGGATAAAATTCTATTTTTTTGAATTTAGATTTGTAACTACGATATCTAGTGCATGGAATTGGTTTCATAGCATTTTCATTGAATATTTTTTCCTTAATCAAGTTTTGAAGTCAAACCAATTACAATTCAAACATAGGCAAACCTATACAACATATAATTTTTGTATGTATCAAATTCAATTTTTTTGTTGGATTAAGGACATCATATCTAGTGCATGACATTTTTCAAAAATTTTTGATAATCGCTATTTTTCCACATGTGCAGAATAAAGAGCTTGATCTTTGGTGAAAACCTATGTTTAATCAAACTAAAAACAAATACATAATAAAACCAAAACATATTAAAATTATATTCATTAGATAGCTCATTCGAGGACTACCATCATTCAGTTGGGTCTGAAGTTTCCTCCATTTTCATCCTCAACTCGAGCAAAGGGAAAAAATTTTGAAGATTTTTGGTGCTAGAGGGGGAGAAGGTTGTTCGAACCCCCTTTCCACAAAGTTTTTTTTTTGTTTTTTTCCTCAGGAAATGAGAACTATGGTGGGACCCAACATTTAATGGGTTCGCTCGAATGGGGGTTCTAGTGAACCCCCTTTGGGTTCACTTGAACCAAATGTTCATTCAAACCCCCCAAAACCAATTTTTTTCCATAGGGGGCATTTTTTGCAATTTTCCTTCCTCATTGAAATTGTAAACCAGTTTTGTGGGTTTACCCTAGCTTTACAATCGTATAGCTTGAAGCCTCTCTACACCTATTATAAAAGGCATATAAAGTTTCTCAACCTCCTAGATTTATTTTCTTTATGTAGCCCTCCCAATTAAGCTTGCTTTTGAAATTGATCCCAAGGTATTTGTACTTAGTTACAACTTCAAGAGTATTGACATCAAAGTAGAACTATTGTTTTTTCTTTCTATTGTTGGATAAAATGATGGTTTTGGTCTTGTTGGTATTGACTTGCATCCCCATTGCTCTACAAAAATGTTCAAGGGAATATAAGTGATCTTGCACATAAGTTGATTTAGCAATAAAAATAAGGTCACTAGCATATAAAAGAAGTTGATTTTGTGAGGCATTTCCCCACAACCAACACTTATGCTTCACTAGATATGTATCATTCTTATAGGTGACTTGGCCCATCTACTTCTTTTATGATTGTCTCATATATGCCAATGATGCATCATATAAGTGAAATCCATGTGCATGTGTAGACCCTCGATGTTTCCATTTGTACCTATATCAATGATCTTTTATATCAAGGAGCAACTTCTCTATTACCTCTTCATAAAATATTGTGAATTGTTGATGCAATTATAGGGATGTAGTATGTGGCTTATTAATTATGTTAATGATGCAATTTTTATTATTTTATGGTGTAGATGTTATACCACTTGCAAATAGTTATTATAAATCTATCCATTTAGTATCTACAACAATGTGAAGAGCAAAGTGAGAGATCATATTTGATATCTCACTATGATACTTGTTTCAATATGATTTTATCACTTATAGGGGAGAGCCAAAATGTATTAGTTTCTCATCTAATTATGTGTTAGGAAATTGTTGTAAGTGAAGACAAAGGCTATCACTAGTGGCTAATATGCAATCCTTCATCTTTTTATGATAAACAATGTAACAAGTCCTTAGTTGCAATTATGCATTATAAGGTTTAGAATTATATTGAAATCTTGGATGGATTTTGATTTTTTGTCATGAAACCTCATTAAGTGTAACATGTACTCATGTATTTGGATTTATTTGATTTAAGGTTGCAGGGTTTAGTACATTTCCATTTGGAAAGAGCATGGAAAAAGTGATATGTCAAAGGTGCATAATATTCTATCCATTTGTCAAAGAGGAGTCTAGGTGGAGCCAAGAATAAGGTTGACATATTCATCTTTGAGTTGCAAGATTTCTTTACTTATTTCCAACTCACAATGTATATTTGGTAATCTATCCATAAATGATGATGAGTAAATTATTTCATTTTCAGTTTGAACATGACTACTATTAGATTCAATGTGTGGTACCACTATTTCAAACATGCTTCTTAGTGGTGTGAAGCATGTTTGAAATGTATGCATTTTGTATCATGGAGTTGTGATAGTGAGTCAACATTTATTTCAAAATCTTTATAGTATGGGTCATATGTGATCTTATACTATAATGTGGCCCACATGAATTTTACTTAGATAGAAATCACAATGGTTCCCCTATGTGTGGAATCTTCAAACTATTAAGACATCCTAGTATGTAACTTTATGTGGAATGATTTTTATTGTCATTTTGATATCTTGTGAGAAACTATGTGAGAACTATATTTATATTTCCCTCCATAAGCATGGGTCACTTGCACTATATTTATGTTATGAGCACCTCTTCCACTTGGGTGGGATTTTTCAACTCATCTAGTTGTTTCCTTGGGTCCATATTGTTAGATGTTGAGAATTAATGTACATTCGTTTCTC
Organism: Sequoia sempervirens; assembly: GCA_007258455.2. Classification (NCBI taxonomy): domain Eukaryota; kingdom Viridiplantae; phylum Streptophyta; class Pinopsida; order Cupressales; family Cupressaceae; genus Sequoia; species Sequoia sempervirens. The sequence continues at coordinate 5,913 of VDFB02146110.1, read as the reverse complement.
ATTGAATCATCTTATACAAATTATATTATTGTTTGTTAAATGGGTACACATACCAAGGTAGCATTCACTAAATATCGTACAATTTTGTAAGTTTGACAATGTGTCTATTAAATATGTTTAGAATCTTTAAAAAGTTCTCATGAATTCACTATTGGATTTAAGTTCAACTTTACTTTTTTAGTGTGAATATGTTACATTCTTCAATGTAAATTCATTGATCCATCTTGGCCATGAGGATTTTCAAGTTGGGAGCTTATAGAATCATGTGTTATAATGGTGTGCTAGTTTGAAAGAATACATGTTGATTGGGTTATCATTGTTGGATCTATGCCTTGTCCCATTCATTGTTGTGTCCATTACATACAATAAGAAATTCTATTTCCTTTTTATGGTGAACATAATAACTTTGAGTTCTTTTACAATAATATAGATTTGAAAGTTAATTTTAGAGGGCCTAATTTGAATTTTTATGGATGGAGCTCCTTGTCTATAGATAAAATAATATGTTGCATTATCGAGAGACACCCATTTTTTGTAACAAGCATAATAATATTTTTCAAGTTGTGCATAAACTAGAGTTGTGCACCTTACATTTGAGCGGTTGGCCACTATAAAGTAACATTAATGATGGAGGAAGACATACCTTTAATATCTTGATGCTCCTTGTAAAAACATATTTCCCATCTCTCCATCTCATCATGGAGCTCAAGTCTATGTAAATGGAAATTTCAATAATATCAATAAGATAATTAATGTTCTTATGCAAAATATCATTGATAAACATGAAAAATAATTTTGATGTTTTGGAATTGTAAGGTCATGTCCAAAGAGAAAAGGCTTGGAATCATTGAGTAAAGAAATTTCAATCTAGCTATTCAATTTGGTGTACAACCTAATAACACTCTTAAAATTCCCACCATATATTGTATATATACAACTCTGACTTGAACGTTGACATATTGAAGATTCACAACTTCATTGAAGCAAGTGACATGTACCTCAATGTGTTTACTATCTATAATATCAAAGGAAAATAACTATCCACCTCCCTTCTTTGTGTTAAACTGGTGCATTTATTTCTTCATAATAACACAACCCTTTATTAACCACCTTGTTTGGAGTATATTCAAATTTCTATTAAGTGGTTGTATAGGAAAGATATTATCCACCTTGTTTTACAAGTTATGTTATGCTAGGTGTCCATGCAATATGATGGGTTTCACAAGGCTAAAAAGTTGTGTTATGCTAGTTTAATCATGAAAAACAAGGCTTCATTGGCAAGAAAGTTGTGTTATGCTAGGTGGCCTTATAAAAGGTGCTCAAGTTCACAAACCAACAAGCTCCATTATGCTAAATCTATGGACTATTTTGCAAATCATGCCTCAAGGAGCGCACAAAATTTTAATGTCACAAATGACCATTTAACACCATAGGAGATGAATCACCTCAAGGAGTGTACAAAATTTTAGTGTCACAGGGGACGAATCACCTCAGGGGTTGTACAAAAGTTTAATGTCACCATAGACAAATCACCTTAGGACGTGTACAAAATTTTAACATCATGAGGGAAAAATCACCTCAAAGGGTATACAAAAGTTTAACGTCATAGGAGATGAATCACCTCAAGGGTTTTGTTATTGTAAATAGAGTCATTATCATACCTAGTTAGCTAATCACCTTTCTAGGATTGACCCACTCACACCTAGATTAAATTTACTTAGGTTTATTTTGATTTTGTCTCACTTCATATGGTTGAGACATGTGTCTTTATGACTTGAGACACCTATTGACACTTTCTCACACTTGTCAATTGAACTCACAAGTGTTCTATTTTTGGAGGGGTAGTCAGAGTTTCAAGCCTACTTTTTCACCTCCTCATCCTTGCCTATATATGCAAAGATTGATCATTATATTTACACACTCTTCATTTTATATTTGATAAATATATTATTATGCTTATTTTGTTCACTTGTAGAAGTTTGTTCATGCTCTTGATCTTGGTATTCTCTAGTATGATATTAGAGCCATGAGAGCACGTTCCTGCATCAAGACAACTCTGAAACATATCCCTATTAACAGAGCATCATAGAGCCAAAAGGATAGAGCCATCACATCCAAAAGGATTAGGAAACGAAAAAATACCTTTTATTTCATCATTTTTTGTAATTTTCAATGTTTGTAAATTTTTGACCTTTGTACGAGAAATTATCTAAAAATTAAAAAATATTAGGAGGCGGGCAATCTGCCCTCTGCGGAGCTGCCCATATGAGTCAATATTTGTAGTCTTGTAGGATTTTTTTGGCCTATTTGATCTGTGATCTCCAAAAAAATTGTCTTATCAACCTGGTTCGTGGAATCATCAATTTGCAGGCAATTTATTTTTGGATTATTGGCCTATTTGCAGGGTTTGTAATTTCTTTGTCTGATTCTTTGGCCTATTAACTAGATTTTGAGGAGACATCTCCCCATGCGGATGGACTTCGCTCACATTCACAATTTTGTCAAAAGCATTCAGTTTGGGGCGTGGGGTCATTACTTCAACGACTCCATTTTCACAATGCTCAGCTAAAGATATTTGCAGGCCGATTTTGAAGTAGCTAAGAATTCTCATCTACAAAGATTGACCTCTTCCAATTATCCATCGGTTTTGAAAGGTGGTTTGATCACCATAAGAGGCAACATTTACATCTCAGGCCGCAAACATCCTCTTCTCTACACAGGGTGCTAATTGAGGTAACTTTGTATTCAATGCACTTAACTTGCTCACTACGTAGTCTTATTGCTCATCAAGTACCTGCAACCTGGGTCTTTACGAGACGGTCTTCATTTAAGCAATAGGGAATTGTTGAAGGAGCACAACAGGCCTTCAATACATAATGCATCAGGCATAGTCATCGACTGAAGTTTCCTTTGCTGCGTCGTGGTCTTCTTTACAACACCCATATAGAGATTGTAGCGTGATAGGTAGAGGAAAATCAGATCTACGAGCAAGGATGAATTGCTCACACATTCTCCAAGCCGTGTGGAGCACCACCTTCGACATACCTCCATAATACAAGAAACCAGAGCGGCTAGGTGTGATATCACTACCGCTTAAAGGAAATTCTTTCACCACTGCCAAACATTTGGCTCTTCTTCGTCAACACCTGGTCAAAATACTAGATCAAACTCTCCTCATGGAGCGTGCACACCACATGGCTTTTCCAAGTCCTTGACTTGGCCTTGGTCAAGTGCCAACGGCTCTATCACTTGGTGGTTTATTTCAACAAAATGCCTCCCTCACCTTTTTTTTACTTGGTCAACCCCCCATTAACATTTATTGTTACCTTGGAATTTGTTGTAATGTTAATAGTTTCTTGTTACACGGTCCAAGTCAAGGTTTAACTACTTCATCACAAAGAGCTTGTAAGGGGGTATTTTGTTCATTTTTCACAACTTTTAAATAGGGGGCCCATTTTTCAATTGTGAATAGTTGTTGAAAAGCTCTTTTCAACCATGACCTTTTAGCATTGATATGTTTTTGATTTTATGCTACTTAATTCCATTTTTTAACCTTTGAAGTCAATATTATAAGCAAATTTTGATGGGGCATAACATTTACCTCGCTTGTCAAAATTTTACACTTATTTATTTATTTCTATCAAAACTTCACTAGGAATTTGATTTTGCATGTTAAATTTAGATTTGATTTGCCATTTTTTCACAAAATTATAAATGGAAGATTTTGGCATCCGATCTTCATAACTTGTAAAATTTTCTTGGATATTGTTTTTGGGGGGCTCTTTGAATCAAGGGGACTGAACTAGGTGTTTTTTCTTTAGTTTGTTGGTTCATGTGATCATGTCTCTCACACTAAATCCCTTCTATTTGAGTATTCTTCATAATCCTCCTAATAAATGGAAAATTAAATATGGATATTATGGAAAGAAAAAGTATACAATAAAAGAATGTCAATTTTATCGAACTGAGGAAATGGAGCAAATTATGCTTAGTCATGGTATTGTCTTACATGATCCTCTAATCTAACACATGTAGAAACATCATCTAATCTCACTCAAACATCTTGTGAGACACCATCATTTGAGGATGAACAATGTAATGGGTGTTATCACAATAGTGTGTCTCATGTTTGGGACATCCTAATTTTTGCCTGAAATCACTTATTTTTTAAAAAACTAATGATTTAAGCCTTTAGAGGTTCCATCTAAAGGGTTTTAATTGAAGAGGGTTAGATAAGACCCCCTTAAATCAAACCCATGTATTCTAATGACTTGCATTGATATGTCATCTCCCATATCATTTGTTGCTACAGGGTAAGTGCAAAAAGATGGGGGGCATAAAAAAGGGTTTAAGTGGCCACTTTTTTTCTAAAATCAAGAAATACTGACCTTGGACATGAAATTGAGGATAGCTACACTCAAAATTTTGAGATGCAACAAAAATAAGGATTGTAGTGCTCAGAATCTACTTTCTAAACTACTATTTTAAAAAAAAAATGGTTGAAATTAAGGGGTTCAAAAGAGGGGGCCACATAAATTAGTGTTGTTTTTGTCCAAAAAAAATAACATAGCAACTTTTGTGGCTCCCTCAAAAGGTTAACTTTTTTTTAGTATTTTTAAAATCACTTTGATGAGAAATTAGCTAATAGTATGTAGTTTATGCTCGATTTTTTTGATAACTTTTTAATGAATATTTGATTTTTTACTAATTTTCAAAGTGGACACTTCCTAAAAAACATAAGTTTGGTCGTGCTACCACTATAAATTTTGAAAAATAATTGATTTTTTTTTAATATGCGTAGAATGGAGTCTAGTTTCTAAAAATGTAATTTATTTGAAATTTTGATGAATGGTTAATTTATAACGAAAAAACACCAAACATTGGTTTTTGCCAAAAAATAGACACACAAACAAAAGAAATTATAGATCAAAGGATTAACATTGTCAAAATGTGAAAAAATTACATCATTAAATAGCTAAAGAGAGCCTAACATTACCCAGGTGTTTGATTTGTTGACTTGAAACACATGCAAACCTGATGCTTAGTGCAAACACGATTATGTGAAATATTGTAGAATTTGCAAAAACATCTTTGGATGTTGGGAAGGCACTCCAAGCCTTTGGGTTGGTATTCCAAGGCAAATACCAAGCCCAAGGCTTGGGGATTCCCAAAACAAGAAATAACATGAGCACATTGTAACACACTTGCATTATAATGCGCTCGCGTTGTAATGTGCTCGTGTTGTAATGCGCTCGTGCTATAACATGCTCATGCTATTTCTTATTTTTGACATAGTTTTTGTGTTTGTGCCCAAGACATATCTAGCAAGACATAACGCGAGTGCATTGTAATTCACTCACATTATGTCTTGCTTTGTGTTAAATGCTAGTCTATTGAATGTATGCATATATTTGTATGTATGTATGCTTGTATGACATGTATGTATGTATGCATGTTTGTATGTATGTATGTGTGTATGTCTGTATGCTTGTATGTATGTATGTATGTGTGTACATATGTATGCTATATGTATGTATGTATGTATGCTTGTGTGTACATACGTATGTATGTAAGATTGTGTGTACATATGTATGTATACTTATATGTATGTATGCTTGTATGTATGTATGTCTGCTTATATGTGTGTATGTCTTTAGAGGGGGTAGAGAATTTTAAGAGAGAGAGAGAGAAAGAGTTGTCTAGGTAGGATTGGAGGGAGAGAGGGAGGGTGAGACATGAGAGAGAGAGGTAGAGAGGTAGTGAGAGAGAGACCTGAGAGAGGGAGAGAGGGTGGAAGGGAGAGACCTAAGAGAGAGGGAGTGGGAGAGAAGGGGTTAGAGTGAGAGGGAGAGAGAGGGGGTGAGAGAGAGAGACCTGAGAGATGGGGAGAGAGAGAGGGGGAGAAAGAGAGAG
>VDFB02146109.1:0-14924 GCA_007258455.2 Sequoia sempervirens | reverse complement strand
TAGACCTCCTTACAAATCCTTGATGCTCCAATGCATTCCTTGAGTGAATACTCCCCTAAAACCAAAGGGTTTTCGTCCTTTGATTCTAGTAACCAATGGGGTTTTGTCCACAGATCAGATTCTCTTCTAGGTTTTCGTCCACAAAAGATTGAACATAAAGTGCCCAAAAATACATAACATAACATGGATGATTACAATAGCTAAGCTCCCTAATTTTATATGCTACCCTCCCAGAAGATTAATAGGTCAACCAAGACAAGTCCTCCCTCCCTAAGATTGCTTGCCCTCAAGCAATGCAAGTTGGGATGCTCAAGAATCTTAGGCCCTTCCCATGTGGTGTCTTCAACCAGGTAGGTCTTTCCACCTGATTAGATACGTTGTAATGCTCTTATTCCTCAAGGTTTTGATGCGGGTGTCCACTACTTATTTGAGGATCAGAATCAATTTACCTTCTTCGTCCAAGGGAGGCAACTATTATGAAAGCATGATGTGTTGTGTAATGTCCCCTTCTCAATCCTAATCTATTCAGTGGTCATTAGCCTATTTCCAAAGTTCTCGTAGGCTAAATGAAAGGGTAAGGGGACTCGAAGATCCTTGGAGTATGTAGTGATAGCAATTCTTGGTTTTTGGCATTGGCTTTGAGCTCAGGGGATGATTCTAGTTTGAATGCCACTCCCCACAATGTTATCAGAAGATTTGGGTGTTCTCGAAACTTCTTGGAGAGCATGTCTATTTTTAGAAAGTCTCAAAAATGGTCTCATTCACTCATTCAGTGCCTCCATGTCTCATTGGTGCAGTCAGAATTGGATTATGAGTTGATTCAAGATTTTCCGTCATAAGGGGTAAAATATTTTAATATTTCACTTAAGTGTAATGTTTAAATTATTATTATTTTATTTCACTTAAGTGTTATAAACTTTTGTAAAGTGAAAAAGGACCCCCAAGTTGGACACCTAGATTGGAGAAAGGGGGATGTTGGCACATGAGAGATTATTATTATTTTTTAAAAGGTGTTTTCGAAAAGGGGAATTATCTTAATATTTTAATTGCTTTATCTCCCTCCAAAAAGTTATATAAGGAGGCCAGGGGTAGCTCATTTGGACATGTTGAGTTGAGATAATGAAGTGTTGCTGGTTTGAGTTTAGATCCTTCAAGGCTTTGAGGACGAAAACCCTCAAGGTTCATTCTGGTTTCGGAGTTGAAAGACATTCCCTAGTTGGACTTGGTGTGGCTTCATTGCAAGAGTGACCATTGGAGCTATTGGCGAAGTTTCTCAATTTGATTTCAGTGATGGATTGCTTTGATGTCTTTTAATTGCAATATGTTTGGTGTGATTTTCCTAACCTTTGTAGAGTGTTTGGAGTGAAATGTCTTGAAGTTTTGCTTGCTGGCCATACCCCTTGCTAGCACAAGCCGTACCACCTTTTGGCACATGCTGGTTGAAGTATTGAGAATCATGTTATGGGTATTGCTCCAATAGTTTCCTCAGCCCTGGGCGATTAGGAAGTGTTAGTGTTTGGTAGCTTCAGGAGTTATTTTCTCAATTTATTCTTGTCAAGGCAGGTCGGCCTTACTTTTATAAAAGAAAATTATACTTGTTCAAGGTTGGCTCTAAGATGAAGAGTTGCCTAGCTTGTATAAATAGGAGAAGGTGTCTCCTCATTTCAATCAAGCAATTTCATTCACTCCATTCAAACTTCAGTAGCAGATTGAGTTTCCTAAGCAGCAGATCATGATAAAGGAGAAGAATTAATACTTATTGTATTCATGAAATCTGCACCAGATATAAGTGTAGATCCTTGTATTGTATTCGCCCTGTCTAGGGCCTGTTAGTCATTTGATATATAAAAAGATATTATTTGCTGGGTTTTTCTCCCTCGAGTAGGAGGGTTTTCCTAGGGTAAAATTGTTGTGTTCTTGATCTATGTGTTGCATTTTCTGATTGCTTACATTTCTGATCCTAAAACTAACAGGAAGTAGTGTTGGCAGGTTGTTGGCAGTGCTTATTGAAGGTTGTTGTGGTCTTTTAAAAATTTCTTCGCTACCTTCTATTCCTGGCGTGGTTTGCATAATGAAGTTGTGTGCATTCATTCCATTGATATTATTTTCCTTTGGACTTTGTCTTTGTTGCAATTCAGCCGGGCGGAATATACTTTTCTTGAGGTTGTCATTTATTGACTTTATTTTCGATCCTTTGCTATTTTCTATTGTAATGTTTGGCATTCTATAACTGCGTCCTCTATATCGGATGAAGGTCTCTTTGCATGTCTCTACACAAAAATTGATATTGCTTTTTGTGTATATCGAGCTGAAGAGGTGGTGTGTGGCGTGAGTTTGTTACGGATTAGTGTGAAGTGCGACGGGTCTTCTATTTTTCATTAGCAAACAATGTTCTAGTGATGTTGTGCGACATGGGACAATAATATTTAGCAGGATTTTTTTAAAAATTACCATCAATATCTTTTCAGTTTAAAATAGGCTGTGCTCATGGTGTATATCTAAGCTATCGAGGTTGTTACCTTGAGAATCTATTTGCTGCCATTAACGTTGGTGCATGCATTTTATTCCTCTGGCATTTTTAAATACACAATTATTAATTTTTAGAAAAACATGGCACGATGATCTTCAGTTTTTAGTCTTGTGTGGGTGCTCACAAAAAGGGTGTTGAGACTATCGTGTTGTTCTGATTTTATTTTGTGGTCTTAGTGTGGAGTTATATCTATGAGCGCCATGTTGTGGGGGCGCTATGAAGAAGACATGTTTTTGATGGAAGTTGTGTGTATTTGTAGGCCTTGACATCTTGTTTCAGTATTGATGTTGCAAAATGAAAGAGATGTTAAAGTTTTTGTGAGTCTTGAAGTGAAGCTCTGCATATTGGCATATTGGTGATAGACTGCGTGGTTTTCTTTTGTGGAAGTTAAATGCTATAGGTCGTCATGAGAAACAAGATATACAATGTTTAGGAGTTCGTTGAAATTAATCTTTACTATGCTCTGTTTTGGTTCTACTTGACAAACAGTGCGGGTGACGTGTTAAACAATGTTTGTTTTTGTTTAGAAGAGCAGATTGTTTTTGAATTCAGAATTGCAGTGTTGAAAAGTTTCTCAGTGAGTGGGTTCTTACGCTGAAGTTGGTGCATCAGCCATACAAAGTTGGTGCTTCAGTGGAGTTGGTGCTCTCAGTGAGTTGATGCTCACTTTTGTAATCTGGGTTGGTCCCCTATTTGAACTGAATAAGCTTTCGTTTGCGGGTTTGCAAATAGTTTTCAATAGTGATTCTTCCAATAATACAAAATGCTCATAACAACATTATTCAAATATACTAATCAGTCCAAGCAAAATGAAGTTCCTTCAAAATAATAAGCTGCCACAATTTACTTATTACAGACCATTATAATGTTGTAATTTAAATTCCGGGCATATACATGATAGTTGACCTGAGATTTGATGGTATGGTGCAAACAATAAACTTCCTTCAATTGCCACGACTTTCACTACAAGCCCGTGGACTTGGTCTTTTATTGCAAGTTCACCTTACTTAGCTGGCAGCTAGTACTTAGGTCGGCGACTACAACAAATGAGACATCATAGTTTAATCACCCCTATTCTTGGTTGTACGCTATTCATATCTTCCATTCCCTTTTGGTACGCATTGGTCTGATGTGGTGGCACTAGCAAGAAAGATAATTACAAACTCATATATTATATACTGCGCTTCCCACTTGCCTTGCGACTCCTTTATTAAGTGGTGGTACCTTTGCACAGGTATAGCGATTGGAATTAAGCCTCCTCAAACTCTGCCAATGTAACTCAATTTGCATTAGCATTTGCTGCACTTAGTGGAGGTAACTTTGGCAGATGACAACTTCATATTCTAACACCTTATTTCAATAAAATTAATCACCCAACTGGAATAATTTATGACGCCTTCCGTGTATACTTTTCAACATCACACAAACCTCTAAAACTCCTATGCTAGCTTAGGAAGATGACAATGATGAGGATTATAACACCTCTCGCCAAGGGTAATAGTTCCTGTCACTCTTGTATAATACCAACGATTCATTAAAAATAGCAAATTGTTCCTTTTACCACCTTACTCCTATACTGGTGTCCAACTAACAAGCAAACCTTCATCAATAAAAACTTTGAAATTTGTCTTTTAAAAGGACTTCACAAATTTCCCACAATCAAACAACTAGTCATTGAAGCATAATGCGAATCCTGAGTGAATCCGCCATCTGATGGAATTGGGTTTTTGTCCAATCCACCTTGAAACTCAAGGTTTTTGTCCTCAAGCTTCCTAAACCTATAAACCAAACTCTCCAATAACTCCTGATAATAATTTCCAAACGATAATAATAATCTCCTTTTCACCACCTTTTATATTTACTACCACGTTTTGATTTTCCATATTTTTTGCCTTTCTAAAGTGACTTTATTTAATATTTTAACAAGACATTTAATAAAGTCACTTTAATAATAAATAAATTAATTAAATATAAATGTCCAAAATATTACTTAAGACGATTTAATTTTTAATTAGTTAAATTAGACTCCGTTGGGTGCTCACTCAGAAAACAGGGACCTTACATTTTGTTCTTGATTTGCTAATTAAACCTTCCTATAAAGCAGCCTTGGCCTTCCCTTAAAATAGAGGGACGCCAAGATACATATTTCGGAAGATATCTTTCACATCCCAAAAACCTTGCCGAAAAAACTTGCTCCCCACTTACCACATTCAAAAAGAAGGCTTTGGATTTACGTCTATTTATGTTTTTGTCTTGTTGCCACTTCATAGTCTTGTAAAGTATTTTTGATTTTATTACATTCCTTAATACATGGGTCTAGTGTCAGCATTATATCATCCACAAATTGAACATTTTTAGCTAAGTTGCCAAGGAGTTAGGCTTGATACCTTTAATCAAATTTATTTTTTGTCTTTTTGCAAGAGCCCTGCTAAGTCTTTGGCCATCATAACATAGGGAGAGAGAGAGAGAGAGAGAGAGCTCCCTTGGCACAAGCCTCTGGAAGAATGAAAGAAAACTTTGGGACTCCATTTATCAGCATCAAATAGGTAGGGGTGGACTTAGCAATTATGTACCCAAAGCCTCCATTCTCTCGAGAAGCCAAATCTTTCCATTACTCGATCCATAAATTCCCAGTTTACCTAATCATATGCCTTGAACATATCTAGTTTGAGCAGCATTCCTTTTTTGTTACTTGAGGCAAAAGAGTAGGTCATTTCATGTATCACTATCATGCCATCTATTGTTTCACTTTCCGCTACAAACTCTCCTTGCCTACATTAAATGATTAGGGAAAGATTAATCTTGATTCTATTAGTGATGACTTTTGATATGACCTTATACACTGTATTATAGAGCAATATAGGTCTGTAGTTATCTAAAGCATAGATTACATACTCTGCAATTACTCGCAAAGTGGCCGAGTAATTACACATGTTCTGCCAGGGCGAGTACTCTTGACTTTTACTCACCACTCGCCTAAACATATACACTTGCTGATTATTTGCAGAGTACTCGCGAAAAAACATATTCACTTTCCAATTATTTGTAGACTACTCGTGAAAAAACCTCCGAATACTTGCGAAAAAACATATTCACTTGCCGATTATTCTCTTTCATGTTCCATGATACACATTATCAGTTATCATAATGAACAGTTTAAGTTTGTATATAGTTAATTTATACCGTTATACACAGATTTTAATGGCATTACTATGTTAAGTTACTGTTATACTGTTAACTTACGATTATGGCATTACCGTATCAGTTATCATATAGTTAACTGTTTTTAAGTTGCTGAGTATTTGCCAAGTTTTTGTCAAGTCAAAAATTTTGGGCTTGTCGAGTACTCTCCAAGTCCGAGTATGTAAACTATGATCTAAAGAGCAAGCCTCCTTTGATTTCAGTATTAAGATAGTCAAAGTAAAGCTAAAATCTCTCAAAACCTTTTGAAACTTGTAGGATTCCTCCACTTCTTCAACAAGCTCATCTTTAATAATCTCCCAAAAATGTTGAGAAAATGTAAAGTTAAGCATTGGGAATAGCTTGTAGAGAACAAAGGGTTGGGCTTGGGTCCTTAATATAGTGACACTTTTCCCCAATTTTTATTTTCTTTTGTGACTAATTAACAAATTGAAATTAGATATATCTGTTATTGAATTTTTTTGAAAACAATAGCAGGACCTAAATTCATTATACTTGTAAAATGTACAATCAACCGGCTATTTTTCCTACCTTTTTTATTTTTTATGATTATTTTGAGATCATTATTCTTCCTTGCTAAAATTCACTTGAAATATTAGTGCATACTTGAATTCACCCGAGTCTTGAAAATCACTAGTATAAATAAAGAAATGTACACAAATGAGAAGAAACTGAATAAAGAAGATATAGAAGGAGAACACGTCTTATACATGTATTTCCTAGATCAAGACCTTGTTCTTTTGGTTCTATACTGTTTGACCTTAAAATTTTAGATACATCAATGGTTACAATTATTCTAGCCACAAATCTATTTCCTCTGGCCTCAAATTGGCTTACAATATTAGTTCTAAATAGTAGCATCTATGCTGCTTCTGAGATATTATTGTTGGTAGTTTTTGTTAATTGTAATGTCCCCAATTTAGCCCTACACTCTTTGTTTGGATTTAGCCTATTTCTGGAAACTCGTAGGCTAAAGCTGAAATGAAAATTAGGGTTTCCACTTTCAGAGGAGGTTTTGAGGTCTTGCATGCGAGAGTTTCTAACGCATGTCTGGTGAAGCTTTCTGGGTTTTTGGAGAGCTTCGCAATGAGGTTACATGCATGACAGAATATTGACTTGCGTTCTTGGCTGCTTTTTGGAGGCTTGCATGTTGGAGTTTTCCAGTTTGGCTTCTGGATTCCTTCTGGGTTTTCAGAGAGCTTCGCGATGGTGTGACATGCAACTGAATTAGATGACTTTTCCGGAATTACTATTTTTAGTAAGTTGCGATGACTGCTCAAAATGTGGAGAAAATGAGTTTGGAACAACTTACTATTTTTAGCAGTATGCTATTTTTAGTAAGTACTATTTCTAGTAGTGCCATTTTTAGCAGCAGTTCAACAGTTCAATGCAATGGCTATTTTTGGCAGGTCAGCTTGAGTAGTGGTCTCTAGCATTTGAGGTGATTATTTTGGCAAGTTTGATATTTGATGAAAAATAATGTTTTAAGTGAAAAAAATTTGGCTAAGGCATGGAGGACAATTTGGAGAGATAAGTGATTTTCATAATGTTTATTAATTAAACATTTTTGGAGGCCTTATTTAATGAATTAATATTTAAGTGAAATATGTGCTAAGGCAAAAGGGGACGCCTAGCTTGGAGACATTTGAGTTTAATTAAATATTTCACTTAAATCTTTTAGTGAAATATTTGCAAGTTATAGAATATTTCACTTAAGTCTATCTTGGATGCCTTTTGGTGATATATTTGCATTTTATTAAATTATATTTCCACATATGGGTTGGAAATGAAATGCAAATGAAATTTGGAGAAAAGGTGAAAAGTGAATTTCATTTAGGCACCCTAATTGGAGGGAAAAGAAGATTTGAATTTGGAGACAAAAAAAGTTATAAATAAGAGACTTGGCCTTCAATTGGATTATCTATTGTTGCTTATCATATTGTTATGCTGCTGAAATACTTTTAGAGCTTGCTTCGAGGAATGCATACCTCCTAGTTCTTTCTCTTGGTTTCGTGCTTGAAAGATAGCACCTAGCTGAGTTTCCAGAGACTGCTTCTCATCCAAACTAGCAGACAGAGCATCAAGGTTGAAGATTCTAGAGATTTGTCAGTTTTGCATTTGCTGGTTAGGGTTTTGCTGAAATAGAAATCTGCTCATAAGTCCATGCACGATTTTTTGGTGGTTCTGGGTATTGGCCCTATGCTTTAGTTTACCTTGGGCACCCCTCCTTGCAAGTTTTCAGATTTTTTAGAGGTGTCTCGGATTTTATCTTGCTAGTAGAACATTTCTGGAGGTCGTACCTTCTTTGAGGTTGCATTGGAAAGCGTGCATAAATAAATCACTACTATTTGGAGGAGTTTCTTGGCTTGGTCTTGGTCGCTCAACTCCTAGCTCTCATTTGCATTCAGTTCCACATCATTCGGAGGTGTTTTGACAAAGTTATGAGCATTTTGGTGATTCTAGGGCTTGCTGGTATGAATTTTCTGATTGTTGCAATTTTATATCAGACCTGATATTTTAGTCCTTTTTTGCTATATTTCATATGTTGGATAGCTTGTGCTTGTTTGGAGTTCATTTCCTAACATTTTGGAGATCATTGGTTATCTATATCTCATTGTATTTGCAGATTGTTCATAATATTGTAATGCTGAATTAGCAGTACTAATCAGCTCTTTTACTTTCTGCACTTTACATTTTGTATCCCCATTTTAGTGGAAGAGGATGGCTTTTCCGCCTAGTTTACTTTCAGTTTAATCACTTTCATTCCCATGGTTGTGGATGCCACTGGCCCTTGCTCAGTCTACAGTGTATTTGCTTTCTGTTTCTCCGCCATATGATAGCGCCTTTCCCACTTTGGGTTAGGAATGCACATGCTTGGCGTTGAGATTATTTTACTTGCATAGCATCTTTGTTAATAGAATCTCCGCCATATGGTAGTGCCTTTCCCACCTCGGGTTAGGAGTGCACATGCTTGGCGTTGAGTTACTTTCCAGTACTGCATTCTTTACTAGTGATACTTCGCCATATGGTAGCTTCTTACCCGGCTTGGGTCGGAAAGCACATTCTTGGCGTTGAGGCTCTTTCCTTCAGTTGCTGGTTTGATTTGAGCTAACCCTAACGGGTACTTTGGTGCTGTTGTGATCATCTTCGAAGTTTGAAAAAAATTGGGTCAGAATTGGTTCGGTTCATTACATTAATTTTCAGATCAGATATGCACAATAAGCAGAATAAACACAACACAGAAGACACAACAATTTATCCTGGGAAAACCCTTCTACTCAAGGGAAAAACTCAACGGCAAATTAATCACTTATAGATCAGATACAATAGTGCAGAAGTAGCACTCCAGAATCAGGCCTAGAAAGGCAGAATATAACAAAGTAGTCCAACATTGTAGACAATGCGAAATTCTTAACAACAAAGAATAATCGAAACTCGTTCTCGAATGCGAACTTGCTTCTGCAGATTAGGAAAATCGAATTGTGTTGAATTGAATATATGAATAATGAGGAGACTCACTCTCCAATATATACAAGTCCAGGCGTTGCTCTCCTCTTGAGCCAACCTTTTGATACAATATTTTGTTTATAATAGTTAGGCCAACTAGCCTTATGATTTTATTCTTTTGGGAAATACCTCCTGCAGCTACTCAAAACACTAACACTCCCTCTAAGCTAGGGAGGTATTCTCAAAGATCTGGTCATGGATTCTCTCAACATGACGTCCACAATGGCAACACCCAATTGTGGGAAACACAGCTCAGTCTTAGAGATGTGATCTATACAAGGGTTTTTTCTCCTCATATTTCTTAGTCTCAGAGAAATATACACTACAAGGGCTTTCACCTCATATTTCTCCGTCTCAGAGAAATATACGCTACAAGGGCTTTCACCTCATATTTCTCCGTCTCAGAGAAATATGCTACAAGGGCTTTGACCTCATATTTCTCCGTCTCAGAGAAATATATGCTACAAGGGATTTCACCTCATATTTCTCCGTCTCAAAGAAATATACACTACAAGGGCTTTCACCTCATATTTCTTCGTCTCAAAGAAATATACACTACAAGGGCTCTCACCTCATATTTCTTCGTCTCGGAGAAATAGACACTACGACAGATTAGACCGTTGTTCTGACCATTCCCCTGACATAAGGAGAATATCTTGATAATGCTGAGACTCCCTCTGAAGCTGGATTTCATTCCTCAACACCATTTTGGACCTTTCCATACTTAGCCTATTTTGAATAGATTCTTTAGAACTTCTCTCTCCACCATTGCGAGAAGCTTGTCTCGGCTTCCTTCACGAAGCTTCAGAAGACCAGTAGCCATCATAGAGGGAAGGGCTCTTAAATGTGTTGGCGTTTAAATTAAGCACCTCTGAGTCTTGGTTGAAAAGCGGTTTCTTAATAGAGATAAACTGCTCTTCAAATTAGGAGGGGAAGCTCCCTCTTGCTGGTGGTGTTTGAAAGAAAGTAAACTAAAACTAAGTTGCCTATCTTTTTGGATCAGCTTAGAGCACAAGGTTTTTTAAACACAAACGCCGCAGCTGAGATTTTCTGATAAGAAGTTCAACTACGACTAACTTAGACTAAAGACGTTCCTAACCTCTCAAGTAATAGCAGAGCAAGAGAAGTTAGAAATTAACAAGGTAGATTTTCTGACAAAAATACTTTAACAATCTCTCTCTCAACAAACACCTACACACTTCACTGTTAGCTGAAATAAAGATCATGAAAGCATAACATGGATAACGGAAACCTGAGATTTTAGATCAAGGCAAAAGAGGCTCATGATTTTATTACTCAAATCTCTAAAACAAAACTCCCTTCTAACATGCCTTGAATAAGAAATTGCAGCTAAGGAGGCTTGCAAACTTATTCTTAACACAATAGAAAACAGCAATCTCACTAACTCCTTGTTGGCTAAGGAGGCTCAACAATTTGCTTATCACAATACAAATGAACAATACTTGAGCAACAAATAGAAGGCACAATAGGCTCAGCGTTTTGTTCTCATAAGCACGGTTTAAACTAAGTGAACTGAAACTGAATAACAATTTGCTGCAATTCAGGCTCGCAATTTGCTATGACAATAACCGTTAAAGAAACTAAATGAGCAAAGGCTCTTATTTATAGAGAAGAAGAGGAGTAGGGAACCCTAAAATCTCCTTGCTTTCACAATCTAGGGCTTGCTCAGCAAGCAAGCTTTATTACTAAATCTGGAAACAAGATAACAACTAAAACCCTAAAAAGCAGAAAAAGCGGGAAACGCCAACTATTACATCTTATCTTCTTTCTATCCTCAAAGAATGGATAAGGATGATTCCAAGAATAGAAAGAAAGCGGGAAAGAAAGCTTCTAGAAGAAAGCTGCTTTAAAGCTCGATCACATCCGCTAGGAAATCTGAGATTGTGTCCCGGTTCGGTGCATCTATGCCATCAACAGCAAAACACCGCTTTTCAAGAATATCTTCGGCATCTGCAATAGATCTTAGGAAATCTTCAATCTCATTGGCCGCTTTATTGAACTTTGCTGACATCATTGAAATATGACCTATCCTTCTTATGGCCAGGCTGCAATGACTATGAACGTTAAGGCATTTGGTACTTCCATAAGAAGCGACATAAAACCTCTTCAAGGCTGTCTTGAGGATCTCTGTGACAATCGTTGCTCCGGAGATTCCTATCAAAGTGAACTTGCTTCTTTGCCTTCTTCTTAGGAGGTTCCTGATAAATGTTATCGAGATCATCAACACTCACTTAATATGAAGGCCTTCTCCTAACCCTTCCTAAGGAGTTCTCAAGCCAAGACACCGTAGTATCTTTACTAACTTCCTCAGGAGGTACTGCTGCAATCTCTTCATCATCTTCGATATCAAGATCAATGTGAATTGGTGACGAACCCGTCAAAGGTACAGGAACATGTGTTGAAGGTGGCTCCTCTGCTTCATTCTGAGGTATGGGCTCGTCAAGAGGAACTTCTGAATCAACTGTAGGCTGTTCCTGTATGACTATGCCTGAGAAATCCAACCTTCTCTTTACATTTTTATTTGATCTACTGCCTTTGACGCCATCTTGAGACTGACTTTTACCCTTTCCTTTTGACTGTGCTGTGGAAGAAGAGGGAATTATCCTTGGCGGCTCTGCTACTGGAATAGAGTTCTTCCTTTTAAGCACTAAGAAAACCTTACTATACTCAATGACTTGTCTTGTTCTGTCTTCAACTGAAAGAGATTCCTTGTTTGCCCAATTAACTTGCGGAAGAGGCTGATCCTCGATTCTTTTCTGAGTGTACATTGGTAGAAGAACATCTTCATCATCATCAGAGAGCCCTTCTATATCTTCATTCAAACAATCTTTCATCTGATGGAGAGTTAACCTGCTGTAGTTACGCCTTCGCACTTCAAACTCATCTGCACAGTTAGCCCAAAAATCTTCAAGTGCGGGTATGTGATTGTAGTTCTTCTCCAACCGGCCAGCATAGACACCATGAGGATCAAATGACCGCCTCTCACTGTAGGATTTGAGACCGAATTTATCTAATTCTTCTCCAATTGTCTTGGCATCTGTAGCAGTCCTGCATGTATAAATACCCAACCCTAATGGAAAGTGAAGAGAGGGTTTCTTTCTATTTCTTAAAACTGTATGGACACCATGAGCTTGCCTCAAGAATTCCATGAAGATGACCTCGTCTGACGGATACCTTGGCAACATTAGCGGGGCACCTGAATAACCATAAACCCTGAGATAGGTAAAGGTAGGAAACTGTATAAACCAATCTGCCCATTCCACCGATAACGCTAGCTGAAGATATCGCGGGGCGGTGCAATTCATTGTCTAAGTCACGCACCGTGTACATCAAGAATGCCTCGTTCACCCTTTTGTAGTGGTGCAACGACTTTGTGAACTCCAGCTGAGGATAATAATTATATATGTGTTGAACGCTCAATGACCCCTCGGTGTTCAATCCTCTGAATTGACCTTGATAGGCCACCAGGTAGGCTAGATATGACACCATGTGAAATACATGAAACTGGAAATATTCTGTTATTTGTTGATGTAGGCAGTCACTAATCAAAGTAGGCCAGTCATAAAACTCAGTTTTCTTCATAATGTGAGGTATGGCATAAAACATCCAAGGTTGGAACTTGGTGGCATCCTCGGAACCAGTGACCCTGTTGAGCAAAGTGATGATGATGGCAACTTAGGTCAGCGAATTCTCCGCGCTGAGCATTCTTGGGCAATGTCTTATGTTTTCTTTCATCCATTTTGTTGAAATCTTCTTCTTTGTGTTGTCTTTATGCCATATTCCACATCTTTTCACATTCATCCCTTGAAAGAGTTACGCTTTCAGGCCACAGGGGAATGGAAAAACACCTTTCGACCATATCAGGCTTTAGACTGCAAATCAATCTACCGTCTGCCGACTGGATCTCCCTAGTAGCCGGGTTGTAATGCTTAATGCAAGCGATTACGAACTCAAGGCTCTGAACTGATATAGGAATAGATGCTGCTGCGAGGAGTCCAGAATGACCCAGGTTCCTGATTGAAGCGTTGCCTGCTCTCTCCAAAGCGTGTAGGTCGAACACCGGCTTGACATGATGCAAGTCTGTCTCAATTGTTTTGATGTAATTATGAAAGAGTGCTGATTCGGACTTGAAAACATTAGGAGTGTACTCCATTTGAAAAACTTGAAGAATGGCCCCGTAAATACCATGCCCAGTTGGACAAGTCTTGTCTGATTTCTATTTTTAAGAATGCTGATTTTTGACGCTTCATGAGACGAATTTTTTGAAATTTGCGAGATATATGGGTTTTATTCCGAATAGTGATACAAGACAACCAGATGTCCGTTTCGAAAATCTTGAATTTTGACTGAAAAAGCAGCAAACCCTAATTTCTTCAATTTTTCCTGAAAAAAGCTGGCATCTGGGTTTTGTTCAGAATATCATTAGAAATGGACCCAGTTGATTGGATTTGCAAAACCCTGACGCTTGATCGAAAAAGCAGCCAACCCTAGGTTTTCGAAAAAAAGCTGCGATATGGGTTTTCTTCAGAAGACTGATTGGAAAGGACCCAGATGGTTGAAATATGAATGCTCTGAGGTTTTCACTGACATGCAAGATAAAGCACTTGCTGCAACTTGATGAAGTTTCTTGAAAAATTCTTCAGAAGGTGGAGGCAAAAAGACCCAGATGACTGAAAAATTGAAAGCCTTGGCCTTCTGCTTGAAAAACTTGATCTTCTGGAACAAAAAGCTTGAAAGAACAATGGTTTATGCTTGCTGGTCTGAAAAATCTGATGTAAAACCAGCAACTATGGATTCTTGAATCACAAAAATTTCTCAAACTTGCTGCTCCAACTTTCTCCTCTGGATGCTACCTGCAAAAATAATGAAAAATACATTGAAAAGAAGTGTTAAATAGACTTAGGGTTCGATTTTAGGTTTTGCTTTTTTTTCTGCTTTTATTTTCAAAACCCTAAATCTTATCTTCTCAAGTTTGGACGCCATCTTCTTCTCAAGCAAATTTTGAAATTTGAAAATCTTCAAAAATCTTCTAAGGCATGAAGGTTTGGGCGCCTTTCTCCAAGAGGGCCGCTCAACTTCACCAGACTTAGTCAAAATTTCCACTTTTTCGATTTTCCTCAATTTTGACATGCCACTTCACCGATTTCATGACGGTGATCAACCTCGACAAAGCGAAGTCAGAAAGGATTCACTGGCCGGCCCGACCGGATTCTCAAAAGATGTTCTCGGGAGGCACTTCCCTAAAACTTGATTTCGACCTCCGAATTCACGGGAGGCTTTCCTTCTAGGGGCGCCCAACTTCTCCAGTGTTAGCCATTTTCCTGACTTCCAAGTTCTTCCTTCTCCCTTTGATCTTCTGGTGAATCTTCGATTCCGGGAGCTACGTTGATCGGACTGACTGCCTGAGTGTTTCGTTGGATAGCCAGACTGATTTTGGCGAGGCCTTCTTGGACGTTACTTCTGCAAATTCCATCATCTGAGGGCTTTAAAACTTGGGCGCCTTTCTTCAAGGGGGGCGCCCACTTTCACCAGACTTAGAAAAATCTTCAATTTATTCATGTCTTTCACTTCTTCGGGCGACCTTGTTGAATCTTGAGCTCCGGGCGTCAGATTGACTGATGGCTGTGCTCATTGCGAAGCCGACGGAGAATGAAGGGGGGTCCTC
>VDFB02146107.1:0-16145 GCA_007258455.2 Sequoia sempervirens | reverse complement strand
TATAACCTCAAAACTCTATTTTTTTCTAAATTTTTCTTAGATGCAAAAATTATTTAAATCTAGTTTAATTAGGGTTAATATCTATTCTTATATCTTTTCTAAGGCTTACAAGAATTTTTAGAGTTCACCTAATATATGGAACTAACTAAAATATTCTAGAAATCTTTGCCAACAATTGAGTAGTAGTGAAACTCCAATGAGATTTTTTGATACATGTGGAATGTTTATGTACAAATATTATGCATAAAACTTAGTGTATAAAGGCATCTACCTTCATTTCAAAATATTTGAATCAATTTAAAAGAATTTCTAGAGTGTGGAGTGAAGGGAAAATATAAGAGGAACTTGCTAATTGATTCAAGGCACCATAAATTATTGATCAATAAAAGGTTTCAAAAGTCTGACATAAAGACATGGAGTGTAGGGTGATGTAAGTAATGACTCATCAATCTCTCATACACCTAAACATCACCAAGTCTTGAAAAAACATAGGGTGTAGGAAAATACATTTAGGTTTGTATTCATGGCATGACACAAAGAACTTAAGGAACTCTACCTCGAGATGGGGACTCATGAGCAACTACCTACATCTTTTCTTTTCAAATAAAAATGGTCTCCAAGGTATGTTCATGCTCAATAGTCATATTTGATCCAAATGTATGTACCTTTAAATTTCAAAAAGCTCACTAAAATATATTTAAGATATCAACTCTTCCTTCACCTTAATAGTATCCAAGAGAGCTCACAAAAGAAAGAATAGCTCGAAATACATTTACAAGGATTAATTAGATTGTGATCCATGTGAATGGAACCAAAAGCTAGGATTAAATTGACAAGGATTGAAGGATAATTTAAAATTAATAATGGAGGAAAAGGTAATGAGGATTAATTAGCCTAAATTAATTAATTAATTAATTAGGAATTAATTAATTTAGCTAGAGGGTTTGGGGATAAAGGTAATGGATAAATTAATTAAATAAATAATGAATATTTATTTAATTAATTGGCTAGGAGAATATGGGATAAAAGTGATGGGTAAATTAATTAAATAAATAAATATTATTTAATTAATTAATATTATTTATTTATTTAATGGCTTAGGATAGACTAAAATAAAGTTTGGTTAGGTAAGGTCATATTTTAGGTGTCTACATTTTTCCCCTCTTTGAGATGATATTGCGAGTAAAAGAAGTAACATTATTTCAAAGAAGAATAAAATATAGTGGGTAGGTAAGGGAGAAGGACTAGTGACATGATGTTATAGTCACTAGTGAGGATGAGGAAGGATGATGAGGAGGTAGTGGTATTCCCCCTCAAGAGGACACGCAGGTTCAAAGAACAAGGGTGTGCTCTTGAAATGGATGAGAGGACTAGAGGATGAAGGGTAAAAGGACATGGAAGAAAGTAAAGATATGGATGGAGAAGGATGGATTATCATCATGTTGCAATGGTATAAGAAACCTAGATTTTATATTATACTTGACATTATGCACCAAGGTATAAGGAGCTAGGATGACAATGTGCCAAGTACGTGATCAAAATGGTCAAATGTAAACATACACCTTATAACATCATTACATGGAAAACCATTATGCCCCTATGACAATAGAGTTCAAATACCATAACAAATGCCAACAATGATAATGCACACAAGCAACATACAAGCACACACAACAAGCCAAAAAACAAACCAAGATTATGAAATTGTAAATCAAATGAGACCAATAAACATACGCATCCAAGTGTTTTCTCATGATAAAGCTCCCTTTTTTCCAATTCAAGTTAGAATCAGTAGGTTGAGGAATGGTTTCCTTTAGATAGCCTAGAGAACCCTTTCCATGTAAGAGTTGGCTATGGAGATAGCCACCCAAGATATAGAGGAAAAATGGAAAGCACAAAGAGAGAAGATCATTAAGACAAGAATAAATTATATTCCTATCAACAATACAAAGAATTGATATACAATATATGAGAGACCCTTGGTTATATAGCCAAGGTGAGACATAGGATTAGACAAGATCATGACAAATGTCTTAATCCTATATTTTGAGACAAACAATATTAAATGAACTAGGACACAAGTATTAAATGAAAAAAGATAAGATTTAATATCAACTAAGAATTCTAGAATGATTCCTAAGACCTAAGTAAACTTAACATGTGAATAGGACCTACTAGGTGAACTAGTCAGATTTACCATACACACACAAACATAAAGATTCTTAGTTCTCTACATGCTATATCAAAATTGTGGTCATTATTAAGAGATTTTGATGAATAAACACTAATCTACATTAATTATAAAGATAAAATACATATTCACAAAAAAAAAAGGGTGGTAAGAAGGCACACCCTAAGAGTCACATGGGCAGGGCCCAAAAAACAAAAAAACCAATCACTTGGGCCTAGTGTAGAAGTCCATAATTACAAACATATAATAAAAAATCCATTATGCAACCAGAGCAGTGCCAACAGAGCCAAGAGGGTCTCTGTCATCCACCCCATTTTCTCCCACACACCGGTCCGGAGGACATCGGAGAGGAGGACCCCAAACCATCAATGCCTTTATCTTTATCATCTTATCTTCCCTCGGCCAAGGCAAGATTGCAAGCACAAGCCATGGAAAGCAATGCATGGCCAACCAGAGCCAAAGATAGGAGTTTCCCATTAGAGCTCACTCCTTGAACCGCCACCACCCGCTTCCTCAAAGAATCACCCGTGAGGGCCACCCCGGCCAACCCGAGTAGAGGAGAGGGTCCAATCGAGGAGGGAAAGAACCACACCGAAGAGGAGGCTAAGAGGGGCTTACTGTGAGCCACCCGCCGTCGGACCCGGAGGGCGACCGTCGCAGAGGAGGTGGGCGCAAGGCACTCCAAGCAACAAGTAACAGGTACCCCCAGTGATCCAAAAGCACTTGCAAGTGAGAAACTTTAAGTGCAACTTTATTCACTTGCACCTGAATCTATAAGAGAACATTAGAATAAATAATAGCTTTAGAATATAAAGAAACATTTTTATCCATTTGAGTGTGAGCAAATATGTAGGCATTTCTATCTTTCCCGATATTGAAGAGGATTTCCACCCTGAAAGTGTGCCAAAGTTGGGTATACTTAGCAGGAAGTCTGGGCGAGTCTCCCAGTAAAACCATATGCCAGGAAAAGGGCTCCAGTCTAAAAGGCTGAAAGAAGTCATGAATCCAAGTCCAAAACTGTTGGGCTTTGGGACAAAACCAAAAGAGATGCTTAAAATATTCAGCTTGCCCACAAAATGGCAAATATAATCCCCGGACCCCAAGTGAACAAGCCGAACCCATAGGAAGCCTTGGAAAAGAAATACACCGTGAAAAGTGGCAAGCTCGCTCAACACTTGCGCACTGTGTGGCGCAAATCTTTACGCCGCATACGATGTGGAGATTAAAGAAGCCACCTCCTCGTTAAGACTACGAATCATAGGAAAATGGTGAGAGCTACCCCATAACCAAGCCCAGTTTGTAGTTCCCGTGCTGGTGCCTGGAAATTCACTCCATCCTTCCACCCGAAGGCTTGGACCCACGGAATTCCAACAACCCATGAAGCGCATTTACAGGAACAGTAATTCACCGTGCACCACCGTAGTTGCAACGGTTCAGTTTGAAGCCCCGCATGTGGCATGAAATACTTCCCATGTGGCATGATACATGTACTGTGGTCCGCGGAAATATCGGTTGCAAGGTCCTCAATACCTTCTGTGGAATCTCGCGCCGTGGTGACTTCTACCCAGAGGTTGATCTAAGCAGCAAAATAGGAGACCACCAAACATTCTGTTGGTTGAGCGAAATCCCATCACAGAAACTAGAACCAGCCCAGCGGAGCTAGGGTTTAATTGCCTCACAGGCTCTCCAAATGCTTTTAGCAACAAAATTCCCCACAATTTGAATTGATTCCTTCATGGCTAGAAGGGTTTGAAAGCCAATCCCCTTCTAGGAAGGTCTGTGAGCATGAAAGCCTGATTGAATACAATTCCTAAGGAGAATTCTCCAGGCTTCATCTCCAATAAGGGCCTGGATTATCCATTTCACACACAAGGTAGTGCCTTGTCGTTGAGTGGAGAGCAGCCCAAGTCCTCCAGAGTCTCTAGGAAAGAAAAAAAACTCCCAATTGACATAGTGGAACCCTCTATGTGTTTCAGCAGAAGCCCAAAGAAAGTCTCGGAGCAACTTTTCAAGCTTGCCATAGGCAGCTTTAGAAGGGGCCAACAAGAAGAATAATAAACATGAGTAGCCGCGAGAATTTTGGAGCACCTAAAATTTCCTTGCCAAAGAGAGAGGCTTAGTAATCCAGTAAGTAATATTTTTCTCAACTCTGGAAAGAACAGCTTGCCATGGCTTGGGCAGAGACACTTGGAAAGTGAAGGGAATGCCCAGGAATCAGAAAATTTCTCCTAGGCCAATCCACTTTCAATCATACTGCTGAAACCAGGGAGGAGTGGGAAAAATAAACTGTCTATAGCACAAAGTTTTGTGCCATTGAATGTCAGAGTCGGAAGTAACGCAGAAAATATTGAGACATTCAAGGGTTGCTTTGATATTATCTTCATCCTCCAGAAAAGTGAGGAAAGAGTCATCAATAAAATGGCCATTAACCAGTTGGGCCTAAGAGTTAGGTAGTGAAATGTCCTTGACACGTTGTTGAGAAACCACGTTGGCCAAAAGGTAGCCAAACCCTTCAGCGATGAGCACGTACAGAGAGGGGGCAAGAGGGCACCCTTGCCAGATGGAATGAAAGAGCCCAAAGGCTGAGGATTGGAAGCCATTAATGGTGATACAAGTAGAGGCATCCGCAAGAGCATTCGAACAACCTGAATGAAATTGGGCCCAAATCCCAAAGCTTACAACATAGCAAGAATAAAAGGCCATTCAATGTTGTCATAGGCCTTGGAAAAATCAATTTTGAGAAAAATAGCCTTCTGGTTTGAGCATCTGGCCCACTCCATACCTTCCCACACAACAATAATATTATCCAGAATGAACTTGGATTTGATAAACCCTGTTTGCTCCGGGCGCACAATCTGAGGTAAAAGATGACAGATCTTCAGAGCCAAAGCTTCAATAGCGATGATTTTGTAGGAGACGTTGAGAAGCGTAATAGGCCTCCAATTGCAAATATCCTCGAGATCTCTAGTCTTAAGTATGAATTTAATATTTCCTTTGTTTATTAAATTGCACAAATAATTGGCATGAAAAGCCTCTAAGTAAACATGATGCAAATATTTCCCAACACAATCCCAAAGGGCCTTGTAAAATTCACAAGGAAAACCATTGATCCCCAAGGATTTGTCATCAGCCATGGAATGAACAGCTTCTTTGAGATCATCCAATGTTAGCAATTGATCACAAAAATTTCTCTGGGCTGAGGAAAGCCTATTTGGCACAACAACAAGGCAATCCTGGAGGGCTTGTTGTCGCTCATGCATGGATTCCTACGCAGTGAAAACCTGTTCATAATGGCGCACAAAGGCCTAGAGAATTTTAGGAAGCTCAAAGAGCACCTGGATTCCATCCTTAATTTTTTTAATGCCTTGGGATGAGTTCCTAGCATGTAGGGCTAGAAAAAACTCTTTAGAGGCACAGTCACTAATTTTTAACCAGTGCAATCTGGCTTTGATTTGAGCACCTCTGGCAGCATAATTATCTACAACTTTCATTTTGTGCCTCAAATCTGCCACCCTAACTTGTAATGAAGGGGAAAATGGGTTGGCCGCCAAAGCCTCAGTAGCTAAGCGTAGTTCAAAAGTGGTAGCCTCATAAGACCGTAAGTGAAAGATAGCTAGCTGGCACCCATAAATGCACAAAAATTGAGTTGTGCAAGTGATAGCATCATTCCACCAAGTAATCTAGCCTATATGATGAGCTAACCTGCACTCCATATTCCAGACTCTACGAATGTGCGCCAAAGTAGGCTTATGGAAAAGAAAAGACGTATTCAAAAATAATTGAGTTTTACACGTGTGAGGCTATCATGTCTCCCATTTAATGTGAAAAGAAATGGGGAAGTGGTCTGATAAAGTCACATCCTCTAACAACTTAACCGGAAGAGAAGAACTGTCAAAAGAGAAAAAATATTGAGACAAGATCATGGCACAATCAAGGCATTTAAATATCCTGTCAAAATTGGCCCTGAAATTACACCAAGTGTGTCAGAGAGAATGAGAATGGCAGCGGCCAATATTGAGATCAAAAAGCCTCAATTTATTGCGAATGTAAAACCACGCCTCTCATTCACCAGCTACCCATCTAAATGGAAAAGTGCCATCTTTGTCATACACCATCTCAACCATATTGAAATCCCCACACAATAACCAAGTAGCAACTGGAAATGAATCAGCAATCCAGTACCAAAGCAAAGAGTGTTCCACAACATCATTAGAAGCATAAACATTAATAATCCCAAAGGAATGATTATCAATATTGAGAAGGATCTAGATGATCCAATGAGTGGGATCATACCTATGGTCGACCACACAAGTGTGCCACCGTGGGGAAAAAAGGGTGATAGCTCCACCACGCCCAGCTTCATGAACAGTACAAAATATTTTACTGGCTGGCCAAATAAAGCAACAAGCCGAAGCAAGAAAAAAACCAAAAATTTTAACTTCTTGAAGACAAAGCACTTCAATACCACAGTATTTACTTAGAGTATCCTGAACCGAATACTTCCTGGAGAGGTTTGTCAAACCTCGAACATTCCATGAGAGGAAATTCATGAGTGAAACTCCTCCATATTTCTTAGAGTTTGGCTCCTCTTGAGTCAAAGAGGAGAAGCGATTTTGTAAAAACTCTTGCGGAACTGAGTCAATCTGAATAGAAGGAGAAGAGAATATCCACTTTTCATGCACATATTCACCTTCTTCCAATGGCGGAGAAGGACTGAGTGACCGCCTTTGAGCTCCCGTGACGAGAGGAGAAACATTTGGTTGTGCTATCATAACAGCAGCAGGTTGAGGTGTAGCCTTTGGCCTGGCCTACGACTGAACATTGTCAACCCTGGCTGGGGATTCCTTCCCCTTCATAGAAGGGTTTAAAACACTCCTTGTTGATTCAGAGGCCTTGGAGGCTGACCCAAAACTGTTGGACTTATTTTTTTTATTTAAAAGCGTAGTCCATTTTTCATTGAGTTTGGTAGCAAAAATATCCGCCTGATGAGGCTTTTCAGTATCTTGTGGCGAAGAAGGTGTACAAGGCACTGCCAAAGGGAAGTCCTTGATCTTGTGGTCTGCGGACTGACACCTATAACATGTGTTGGGAAAGTTAAAATAAGTGACCTTCTGGGTGTGCCGAAGAGCTCCAATTTGAATGTCAATGGAGTCTTTCAAATCTCTGGAAAGGTCCACTTCAACACAAACCCGTTTCTGGGGTCGGGCCTGAAAAAACCTATCTGGCTCAATGCAAATAACCCTCCCTAGAGAGGACATAATATGATTCAAAAATGGCACACACGAGAAGGGTAAACTAGGAAATTCATTCCAAACTGGGACCTGCAACTTGGTGTCATCCAAGACAACAAATTCTCAGGTCCATGCCTAGAAACCCAACAAAGAAGACCTAACATACCAGGGACCATGGGCTAGGATAGCCTGGACATGATTGACCTCCAAAAAGTAGCACAAGAAAAAACCCTTGGTTAAATTTTGGACCATATCAAGGTGGATCCCATGAGGTACCCAGGCCTTGCTGACCCATTCCTTAAGCACACTTTTAGGGGGGTCCTCCCAACAAAATACCCAACAAGGGTGTGTTGTTCAAGCCATTGACAAGCAGCAAAATTTGGTAAAGGCAAAACCACATCAACTAGGGAGTCAGAACACTTACCTCGTGAAAGACTTTCGGGACAAATTTTTGTGGTCATTTGTTCAGAGGAGGAGCCATTAAGCATAGCCGTCAAAATACTAACACTAGCATGAACTGCTAGGTTAGAGCCCGTTGAAGGCATATTAAAACAAAAAGTTGTAGTAAATACGGTCGTACACACAAGAAAAAAGGAATTTCCTGCGCAGTAAGCGCAGTATGACGCCAGACACCATAGACAACAAAACCCTAGCAGAGCTCATACACCTATGTTAAGAAATTTTTAGTTATGTTCCATTACATATATATCAAGAGAATATAACTGCTTCTTTAAAATAACTGCCCAAAATCAAGAAAAGTCTTTTCAACTTCAATACATAAAGTTCACATAAGAGTAAAAAGAAGGGCACACAAAGGGGTGTTCTGGAAAAAGTTTGCGCGAAACGTGATGCATTTTCGGAAGAAATGCGTGACGCTGCTTTCGATCGGGTAATTTCAGCCTTAGATCTAAACACGAGCGCGCTCAGACTCGTGCACGGAACCTAAACATGTATGCGTTTATGAAATCCGCATGCTTATAATCGGCGACTTTGAAACACATACGCTTCGCGGAAAGCATTTCGACATTTTTAAATAAACGATTGTAATTCATTTTCCACCATTATAATCTATGACTGAAGAACAGCGAGAGCTGCGGTAATGCATTTCAAAGGCCCTATGAACACACTTCGACCACCCTCCATCGTATTAATTAGCTAATTTACTCACCTCCAGGTTGGTTGAATTCTTCATTTTTTTTGCTTTATATCTTTTTTTTGTTTTGTAATTAGTATTCAGTTTTTGTTTGTTTAGTGTGTTTTAGTTCAATGTTTTATAGTTTTTAATTGCATTTAAAAAACCAAAAACATCAACAAAACAAATAAATTTAAATTGTAAAGTGAAAACCATAAAAACTAAACCTAAATTGAACACATTTAAAACTTAGAAATTTCAAAACCCTAGAAACCCTAGGTTACAAAATTTACATAGGTCCCTAAAAACTAATTTACATAGGTTAATCCTTCGACCTAAACCCTAAAACATAAATCTAAAACCCTATTTACCCTAATTTATGTAAACCTAAAACGGGCTATTTACCCTAAAACGTAAACCTAAAACCCTAAATTAGGGCTCCTCAAGGAGGTTTAGATTACATTTTATATTTGACATAACCTTCTTTGTATGATTTTTACTCTCACTCATGGTTCTTAGTTTATTTAGGGTAGAAGTGATGAAAAGTTCAATATTAGGGGCATGTGATATAATAGAAGAGGTAAAATAAGGATGTGTAGTAAGATTTGATGACATAACATGTAGGTAGGGATCACAAATTATAGTCCATAGGTTAGGTACACTTTGGTATGTCGTTGGTGATCCACACAACTACCAATGAAATTCATAATTGACTAATAACGGAGGTACAAACAATCGATGCATAGATCTATATATTAACCAACAAATTGATTTAATTATAATATGTTCACATTTAATATAAATTTGATAGCTAATTTTATCTCAGAAAACTTCATGATTGTATAATTTAACTTGAGAAAGTGTACCAGTGAAGTAAAATAATGTGCCTCATGTGAAACTATGTGCTTGATTTAATAAGTTCATATATCATGATGCTAGTTGATATGAGCATGTAATCACTCTATATCAATGTTATTAGCTTATATAGTGTATGATGTATTCTCTTAAAAAAACATAGAAATGCAAGTCATACTTGTTAATAGATAGACTATGTGCAATATGGATAGAGCTAGACACATAAATGTTATTAAATCATATAAATATTAAAATGTGAAGCATGAATGATTTCTACCCATTTCTCTTATTTGGATGAGATCCTTTGTGAATTATGTAAGGATACATTATGATCATATTTAAGCCTTAATTTATAGGATGTTATTCATAAGATCTATAGGTTGTGTGTAATCTAATTCCTATTTTAACTCTCATGTGTAGTGGCATTGTTCTAGAATAGGAAAACTAAATATTGTACTTTCTCTAAACTAGTGTATCAAAGCTAACTTGTAGCATGAACATTTCAATTTGGAAAATTCAAATTACTTTTTGAGAAAATTGTAGTTTAGGGTTTAGGGTTTAGATCTCCTCTTCATTTTTAAATCATCCAAGAGTGCTTAGAGGTCCAAATAGGTTCAAAATCCATCATAACTCAACAACTTACTTATAATTGAAATCTAAAATTCCTAATTGTTGATACATTGAAGCTATTCCTAGAATGTCAGCATATTTTATTCAAAGCACTAAGTTTAGGTGGTAGGGCTTCATTTTACTGTAAAAATTCTATTCATGTGTCTTCTATATGTTTTCATGTCATCAAATCTCTAAATCTAAACCTTTAAACCCTAAATTTAGCATTCATTTTGTTGTAGGACCTTAAATTAAATTTGGTTGCCTTCTAATCTTCTATAATCAAAGGTTTATTTTCTAAGATTGTCATTGCTGAATTGATCAATTGAGTCCTCACTTAGTGGCACCAGGGTTCTTTTTGAAAGTGCCTGCGTAATGTGGCCTAGAATTTATATAAATATTCAAAGGAAGAGTCTATGTCATAGAAATGTTTCAAAAAATATATGATTAGAAAAAAAATTGGGTCTAGGGTTTAGGGTTTAGGGTTTAGGGTTTAGATCTCCTCTTCCTTTTTAAATCATCCAAGAGCGCTTGGAGGTCCAAATAGGTTCAAAATCCATCATGTGTCTTCTATATGTTTTCATGTCATCAAATCTCTAAATCTAAACCCTAAACCCTTATTTACCATTCATTTTGTTGTAGGACCTTAAAATTAAATTTGGTTGCCTTAGACAACTCCACCAAATTTTATTCCCTTAAGCCATGGAACATTTTTTCCTAGTCCACCTTACTAGACATAGATCCCCTTAAGCCATCCTATCACCCTAAGTCGTAAATCGATGTCTTAAGGGGTCCTAATATGATATTTCTTAAGGGGATCAAAGAAGTTCTCAAAATTTGGTGAGTAGAGCTCAAGCTCATCTTTGTTTATTTTGTACATTGCAATTAGGTCACTAGCATATATCTATGTGTCTCTTTGAATGTATTCTCCTATTAATTTTTCATTCTTATCTTTAGTACTTTGAAAACAATGAATGAGATTATAAATCTTAATGTTAGTGTTAAACTTATAATTTCTTCTTAACTACTTTGTCCCACTATAGAGATATTGTGTCTCTTATCATGAAATTTGAAAATATAGATAAATCAATTTATGTCCTCGGATTTAATTAAATTTTGTCATACTTGATTAATACATCTATTCATTTTGTTGTAGGACCTTAAAATGAAATTTGGTTGCCTTAGGCAACTCCACCAAATTTTATTCCCTTAAGCCATGGACCATTTTTTCCTAGGACCTTACTACACATAGATCCCCTTAAGCCATCCTATACCCTAAATCGTAAATCGATGTCTTAAGGGGGAATTTGACATTTCTTAAGGGGATAAATTTGGTGAATAGAGCTTGGTCACTCATCTTTTTTATATTTTGTACATTGAAATTAGGTCACTAGCATATATCTATGTGTCCCTTTCAATGTCTTCTATTAATTTTTCATTCTTATCTTTAGTATTATTTGAGAATAATGAATGAGATTAAATAAATTTTAATAAAACCCCATAATTTCATAAATCTACCCTTCATATTAACAACCCCACATTGGACTCAATTTAATGTGTACATGCTATGAATTTTTAATGTTATGGATTTTATAATGTTCTAAATCAAATGGTCTTCAAATGAAATATATTTTGAATTTGTGCATGTTCAATGTGATTTTTAAATAACTTTCAAATTGTGTGCATTATTTAATTAGTTTGTTGATATATATTTTTTAATTGTTTAACATGCAGTTGCCATATCATTGCTCACATGGATCCATTGTTTAATTTAGAGGATTTTATGCCCAATCAAGAAATTCCTATAGATCCCATACATCCCAATCCACCACATGAACATAACCCTAACACACCTCCACATTCTCCACCGCCTAACCCCCCACCCCCTCCTGTAGTTGATGAAGATCAATTAAGAGAGAATATCTGAGCAAACCTCATTGTCATTCAAGGAAATATAGATCTCATAAAAAATGAGCCTAGAGTCCCTCCCCATCTCGCACGGTTTGCATCTACGATGCAAACTATTGTCTATTCTATTTGATCTATTGATGCGGACCTAGTTAGGTTCCATCAATGGAGAGAAGAGAGGAGACAATTCTATGCGGATGGATTGTCATATAAAGAAATCAATGACCTGAAAATTACCAAACAAGCCATGTGCCAATATTTTATTAATCCCCAAACAAACCAACCCATTCCACCCACAAAAAAATGAATTTCAATTTTATGGTGTAGGCACCCGTAGATAGCTGTGCATTTTTGGGACAGATGGTGGATGGTGTTTGATATTCCACCACACGGCAACAGTGAGGTGCCCTTATACTTTTTGAGAAAGTTATGGGTTGAGTTTGAGTTGGGTAAAAAACCCAACTATTTTGATATGGGGTCATTTCAAGGAGTTGGGCGTGGCATGCCCCAACATAGAATAGGAGCACATGTCGATCCTCAATGACGTGCTCCAATTGCTCCTATTGTTCCTCTTCCTTCTCCTAGTGTTCCCACTACATTTCAGCAGTAGGCCATGTTATCGACATTAGGAGAGTTGAGTTCACTTTCAGGACATCTCACTCAGCAGACTACACACGTGGCCACTGAAGTGGCCAATAAAGAGCATGGAGGCTCGGGCTATAGGGATAATCAAACATCCACTTCAGGCATGCACATGCATCCGGGACGGGTCATACACCAATTCTTACTATATTCTCGTGGATTGTCCTATTATTGTGTATGCTTCCATCTTGAACTTAAATTTAATTCAAGCTTGAATATGAAAATTCCATAAAATAATATCAAATTATATATATAACATAATATTAATCTAATAAGTGTTTGGTGTAGAAGCATAGATCACGGATTCCTAAAACTCAATAAGGATCATCATGTATATGTCGAAAAGGTTGTAGATCTCGGGCTCACCTTTGGACAAAAATGAACCAATATATATATTAAATAATTTGTGTGGATATATATATATATATATATCTAATTTAATTTGAATTTGTACACATTTGTGAATTGATATATTATATCTAGATGCAGGGAGGTCATACAATACCTAGTACTGACCAACCATAAATTACAGTGGTGAGCGCTCCTGAGACATTATTAGCTCAGGTGTGTTCTTTCAAAAGTTTGTTAAGTTTAAATTAAATAGACATCATAGATCTAATTTAATTTTTTCATTTACATACACATGTGTCAATGATCTATGCGAATTGTTGTACATCTATATGTAGGAATTTCATGAGATACCCATGGCGGGCTGCACACCTGAGACATCATTGGAATTTATGCATGGGAAATCTCAAGTGCGTGATCATGAGGTCATATCATTCGAGGTTGTAAACTTTACTTTAAATCTCCTATACAATTTTTACAGACCTTTTAAATATATATATATATTTGAGGTTTTCACATATTGTTTGCTTTATATGAATATGTAGGATATAGTAGATCAAGCATTTGCATCTTCTCAAGTGACAGTTATGCTACCCATTGAAGAAAATGTGCCAGTTACAGATTCACATGATCATATGGTAATTTATGCATACTAGAAATCATTTTTACTATATTTACTAGATATTTAATTAAATTTATTTTTAT
This sequence comes from Sequoia sempervirens, assembly GCA_007258455.2. Classification (NCBI taxonomy): domain Eukaryota; kingdom Viridiplantae; phylum Streptophyta; class Pinopsida; order Cupressales; family Cupressaceae; genus Sequoia; species Sequoia sempervirens. Next base: position 2,524 of record VDFB02146107.1, on the reverse strand, counting down.
CTAAAAGTTTATATTTTCAAGTTTAAATATGTTTAATTATATCAAAATTTCTAAATAAATTTTAATCTAATTTCATGTTTCTTGTACTCTTTTACAACATGATACGGGTACATCTAGTCAACATGGAACAAAGATGAGACTTGATTTGACTGATCAACCTGAAAGTTAGATGGTTTTATATATTTTATGGACTATAGATCTCTAGTTTTATTTAAATATATGTGTTGGACTTGACATATATAAATTTTATGGACTATCTATCTCTAGTTTTACTTTGAACATGTTATTATCATATTTGTGTTTATTTATATCAATTGACTTTAATATGATGATTATATATGCAGTCAATTATGATATCTTGTTATGTTCATTTTCATGATTATATGCACTCATACATTGGACTATTTATATTTTATCTAATTTTCAAGTATTACATACACTATATAAATTCTTATCTAGAATCAAATTTAATATATATATAATTTATCACATGGTTAGGTGACAAATTAAAACATTCCTTAAATAGTTTATATCATATTCATAATAAATTAAGGGCAGGTAATTTTAATTATTTTCCAATTAGATAGCAAATATTTGAATCAATAAACAAAAAAACTATCTCCTTGTATGTATAAAATGTATAATCTATACAATTGAATAATTATATAAAATGTGGTAAATAGAAGACATGAAATGTATAATCTATAAAATTGGAACAAGATATTTAAAAAGTGACATTGAACAAACATATATAATGTATATCAAGATGTTTATTACAACTATATAATATGATGAAACATATATGTGCATGTAGATACAATTAAAACTTATCAACTTTTAGGTGAAGACCAAAATTTGATATTTACATAGTCTCTTGATAAAATAATTTTTCAGCTCAACAATCACTTCGTATACCGACTTGATGAGAACCTGCAAAAATAATTAATGTAAGTAACTACAATTTTTATGAGTCATTTAAGAAATAAATTCATGTGAGAAAAGAATAGTATATAGTAAATTCCATACAAATTCAAAAGATGTTTGCCATAGGATGGATTAAGAGGACCTAAGAGGATATATAGCTTAAGGGGGGTCTTAAGAGAATTCCTTAAGGGGAGTTAAGAGGATGGTTTAAGAGGATGCATCTCATGAACCCTAGGATATGGCTTAACAGGTCCTAAGAGGATGGCTTAAGGGGATGTAAGAGGGTGGATTAAGGGGAGTTGATAGAATGGATTAAAGGGATGTAAGATAGTGGATTAAGGGGATGCATTTCATGAACCTTACGATATGGATTAACAGGCCCTAAGAGGATGGCTTAAGGGGAATTATGAGAGTGACTTAAGGAATGCAAGATTATGGATTACGAGGATGTAAGAGGATATGACTTAAGGGTCCTTTAAGAGGATGGCTTAAGGGGATGCAAGAGGGTGGATTAAGGGGAGTTGATAGAATGACTTGAAGGATGCCAGAGGGTGGATTAAGGGGAGTTGAGATAATGAATTTATACTATCAATTAAATGTATCTAGAACTATATATAGTTACCTATCTCTAGATTCGAATTCCATTGTAATATATTTGCATCTCCTCTCTTTTTTGTAAAGCATCTAATTTTGGGAGGACTCTTGAAACAAAATGATATAAAACTTTAAATTAGAAATGATTCAAATACAAATATATATATCAATTAACTATATGCCCAACTAGATATACTTACCAATATTTATTTACTCAAGTTGTACCATTTAACTCTCTTTTTAATGCATCTACATGTCTCATGATCATCCATTGAAAGTGTCCATAAAAAATTTGCCATGTGCCCTCCCTGATATCTAACTAGTTTTATATCGCTGCTGCCAAAATCAAATGTGAATAATGTATAATCTTCTTGTGTCTTTCATAATCTTCAAATGTAGGAAAGCCATTCTTTCTCATCAAATATTTTTGAAGCCAGGTGCCAACAACAACCACTGAACTAGTTGGATACTAAAAGTTGTCATCATCCACTCTAGGACGTTCCAACTTATGTTTTCTCTCAACACATCTAGGCAACCGGTAATCTGTCTCCTCTTCATTCCCCTCAGGTGCAACAATAGCATACACATGTCCTACAAAAATAAATACAAAATTCAATAAAGAGTGACTTATATTTAATTCACATATAAACATGCATACATACAAAATTCAACTCAATAAATAATGTACCTTCTTGTACAAGATCCGAAACACGATCATAATCATCTGATGTGAACACTTGATTATCTTCAATTATCGTTCCATGTTGAACATTTGTCAATGTAGGCGTTAAGGCTCTTTGTTGCCATTGTTTGACCCATTTCGTATTTTCACATGTCTCCCAATCACCTGCAATACAAAATTGACAAAAGTATGCCAACTCCCTTGTCCATATTGTCCATGTGTTTGCATTCAAACTCTTAAATGAATGCCATTTTCCAGATCCATTAATTGTTTCACAGTCTTGTCGAGAAAAAATATCATTTTCTTCAACTAACCAAAAGAAGC
>VDFB02146105.1:0-22571 GCA_007258455.2 Sequoia sempervirens | reverse complement strand
TTTTCTAAGATTGTGATCAGGTTTATGCCATGTTTTAGTTAATATGATTTTTATTTGAGTTTGATGGAAGTCTTGAATGATGGTTTGGTGATTTGGCTTGTCAATAGCCTCATGAAAGGAAAAAAAATGATGGCTTTTGAAGGAAAGTTAAGTGAAGTTGATGAAAATATTAGTGAATCAGAGTTGCTTGTTTAATTTGATCTTCTCCAAATTATGTTTGGTTCAAGAGTACCCTAGATGAATGGTGTTTTGGTAGATTCCCTCGCATCAAGTTATGACTAGAAATTCAAGTAGTGTTAAGTAAAAGTCTTCTTTATGTTTAACCATTGCATGAACAACAAGCTTTAGTCATCTTATGTCAGAATCTTCTAAATGACCATGTGTATATCCTAATGATGGCATAGTGTCATCAATATTGCTAAGAAGCCTAAGAATAGGTGAGAAGGTAAAACCTTTTGATTCAGGTTAGATCTTGAATTAGAGGTAGTAGCCTAGACCCTAGTTGTTATAGATGTGTAACAAGGGGATTCAATGCCCAAGGTATTTTACCAAACCAATCATATAACAAAATTAGTGAGTAAGAACTTATGTTTATGCAAATTTATTGTAAGATGGGACTAGCTGACTACAATTTTGTTTATATGCTTAGTTAACAAGACTTCACTAAAATGCATGAATGACTAAAACCTAAAGGAATTTATATTCTTAATAGAGATCTAACCATTATTATGTAAACTTTTTCTATGTAATATTCATACTATATTATGGTCAGGAAGGTCAAGGAGATCGTTTTGTGGCAAGATATGCTTAAAGTTTATATCTCAAGAGTAGTCACCCTCAAGGGTTAGGGTTAAGACTCGAGCAAGTGGTTGTAGCCAAGACCCAAGTAGTAACATGAAAGTAACTTGAATGATCAATTTAGAAATAACCAACAACCCAAATGAGTTATAAATACTTAGTGAATCTTCAATGTCTGAGGAAGGACTTTATAGAAAATCTAAGATATTGTACATCTGAGACTATAATAAGAAGAAGGGATATTCAACTTAAGATTAATATCTATTAATTATATAAGATTGAACAATTTTTCAATACTTTCAGTTTGAGACGAAGTGAAACTAGTTGATGACAGTAAGTCATCAATAATAGTTGTGTGTGCATAGAGTGGGAGATCAAATACTCTCATGATTAATACTAGACCTAGATAAGTGGTAGATGCCAAGTCCCAAGAAGTTACGTGAATGTAGCATGTGTATTCAGGATCAAAAAATATTTGTCTAATCGTTTATCGAGTTAGTAAATAAGGACTTGAACAAGTGGTAGTTTCCAAGGCCCAATTCATTACGTAATCGTAACATGGGTGTTCTAAGTTAGGAAACCATAACCAATATAAATGAATTATGATTTTAATGAAGTTATCCATTGGTCAACAGTAGAAGTTCAGATAAGGTTCTTCAAGTTGAGTAGGGTGGGTGAACAAATGACTTCGCTTGTAAGTAGTGATTGTATATATTATAAATACTTTGGCCAAAGTGAGTACAATAGTCTCCACTTGCACTTTTTGATTCACTATGTTCTAGATACTTAAAAATAATCAGAGTTTTCATTCAAATTTAGAAGGTATCCATAGTTTTTTGACAGTATTGGTTAAGCAAGGCACAACACTAGAGCTTAGATGGAAATTACTAGTGGGTTCTTAACAATGCCCTTCATTGAAGGGCAAGGCCACTTCCAATTAGGAAGGTGTGCAGGGGATCGTAGGTCCATTGTTGGAGGTAAAGCACTTGGGTGATGTTCTCCCTCTTGCAGATGACATGTCAAGTCTTGGAAGATGAAAGTATCCAAATATGGGATCTCTGACCTTGTATCTTATGTTATTGTTTTATTTAAATGAAATCAATTATGTTGAAATGCAAAAGTTAAATGATGGTTACTCTTTTTAGTTTGAAAATCATGATTAGATGATAAGATATATTTATGTACATATTCAGTTATGTAGTTCATATTTTGTTTTGAAAAGAAAAATTCTATATCTCATTTTTATATGTGAAAGTTTATTACTACATGGTAAAATTATCTTGGTAATTTCTTGTTAGAAGGAGGTGATTGTTATAGTCCATGTTTGTAGCTAGTTTCTTCAACTTAAGGTGTCTCCATTATTTTTATTCAAGATAGAAAATATTATGTATTGATAGGGAATAACCCCTAGGCCTTACAAAGCCTAAAATGCAAGAGATATCTATTTATCTCTAATGTTGGCTATCCTCTCAATAATTTAGGTCATAGAGATTCACAACCTCTTAGGAATTGCTAAAATTGAGTTGAGAACCAATGAGAGCATCATGTGGTAACCTAATTTTGTCAAGATTAGGTGTGTTTATATGAGATAGTGATGGAGTTTTTTTAATTGATACCACTAAAAAGCTTCCAAAAATTACCAACAATGGATTGAAGACTCAAGATCTACTCTTGGGTCTTGAATCAACAAAAAAAAAATAGAATTAAGAGTGGTTCAATGCCAATAATAAACTTTATAAAACATAGAAAGGCCCTCAATAGGAAATTGGAACATATCTTGCAACGAGTTTGGAAGATTCTTGATTCTTTTAACTTCTTTCAATGTAGTCACTATTACAAAGAAGCAAATAATGCTATAATTTTTTTTCAAAATTGGCAAAATTAATTCACAAGAAGATTACAATAAGTTTGATGCTCATTTTTCCTCAACTAATGAGGTCTTAGCCACTAAGGTGGCTAAAGACATGTGGGATATATTCAAATATTTTCAAGCTTTAAAGGAAGCGGGAATTTATCAATTAAATTTAAGTTAATCTTGCTTTGGAAAAGGCATTAAAAGAGGATTTTTCCTCGTTGTTTAATCCTTCTTATTAGTGTTGCAAATTAATGTCTAATTCTTCCAAATAAATGATGTTAATATTAGTTGTTGAAATTTTCTCTTCTAGTTATTTCATCTTTTATATCTCTTTAAGGATCGATCATGTCAAAATGAAGGTATCAATGCACATTGTTAGAATCTCAATATCCCACTCAAGCTAGAAGATTTTACTAATTTGAGATAAGCCCTTATTTTTTCATCTTTTCTCCCTTCCACCTTTTCCTTTTGGGATATATAAATCATTAATTACACTAATAAATTTTAGTGTTAAATATACCTCACTTCAACACTATTGTTGGTACCTTCTTTTAATTTCATCTTGAGCTTGGTGACTTCACACTTAACCTTGGCTCTCTTGGCTCCATTTTTTGTTTTGTTTCTCTATTTATTACCTCTTGTTATTTATGTGGCCTCATATCATAGTGCCTCCTCTCTTCTCATTTTTGTCTTCCCATTTCATCACCATGAAAGTTGTGTCTAAAAATAAAAGAATTGATCTATCCTTGTAAATGGGAACAAGTGGAATATGACCCTATCAATCACATTAAATTTGACTTTGTTTTCTCTAATGATTGTCCATGTGTGGAAAAGGCTATCAGGTGTTTATTAAGGCTTAATCTTCTAGACTGTTTCCCACATAATCTTTTGTATAGTGAGGTGGCATCAACTTTCCTCTCCAAGATCATGGACCTCATATAGGATGTGTGGCATATTTCTTGGGATCTAATTTTGTTTATCCTTGTTTCCAGATGCTAGATTGAAGTCTGACACTTGCATATTACTATTTCTTATAAGTTTTTACACCCATTTATGGTATTTCCCCCCATCATCTACTTGAAAACAATGAAGCCCGTGCTTTTGTTTACATGGTTATGAAGACTAGCTTGTAACTCAATTTCTGCATAAAGTTTAGAAAAAGTGCTTAAGGCACATGGTTCATGCATTGGAAGCTTCACCTATGGAAATGTAGAAAATTGCAATGCTCCCTTCAACTCCTAATATGGCATGCTATGTCTCCTCTACCTCTAGCTTCATTGCCACCTGCCTCTACCTTCTTTTTTTCACTGACTCATCATCAGTCTTCAGAGAATGATACTTTGTTTATGAGTTCCTTTGAGACAATTTAATGTTATTTGATTCATATTTTTTTATTGTCCTTTGATTTTTGTTGTCAATTCCTACATTTCGAACCTAACTTCTTGTAATCATATATTTCATATTTTGAATATATTTTCTATAAATGATTCCACCACTTTTTTATCTTTAAAAACCCATGAAATAAACAATTAATAATTTAAAATATTTATATCACAAAAATCCAACTCACTATACAAAGTTGAGCCCTCATTTCATTGTGCTCACACAATGCCAATAAAAATATATTTTAGAAGAGAAGTGGAATTAATTTAAAGAATATGTCAAATTAGCAAATGAAAAAATGGGTCAAAGTGGTAAATCATTTGTCGCCTAAAAACATATTTGCCGATGTCACGTCTTCCCCAAATTTTTTTGTCATCCATTCCGATAACTTCTCGTGATTTCATCAAGAACAATTACAACAGAAACAATGAAGGCACAATCGATTCCGGGCTCCACCACCACCGCAAACGTATCCTTCTCCAACAACACATTTGTTCTCGAATATTTCCGCTTCATCTGATCCATACAACAACAACAATCAGAAAAAAAAAACCTCTAATTTGAACAAAAATCACTGTTTTATACAGATGCCTGCTTAATTAGCAGTTTCAATTACCTCTGCAACCACACGCTCTCCTCGGTAAATTGTGCACTCGCGCTGTAAATAGCTGCCCTTCACACGGAAATCACAGTGCTTTTCACCCGAATTTCTGACCAGGAACACATCGAGTGCCGTCTTGAGCTGAAACACCGATGATTTTTTGGCAATGAAGACAAGTTTCTCGTAAATGGAGGTCTGGCCCTTATACGCTTCCCATCTCCTATGCAACGAAAGCTTCTGCAATATGGACCCAGTTAGTCCCTAAGCGAATTGATTAAGTAATTCTGATATTTTTTTATCGCACCTTTTTTCTCATGGTTAGGAGCACATTTCCCTTGGCGTCTTGAAGAAGACATCTGCCATGGAGAGCAACCATTGTGAGGACGGTATTTCCATTGCAATCTGTGATGAAATTCGCCCCCTTTTTCTCCACTGTCAATTCGATGGGATACGGAGCGCAGAAGTATCGCCCCACTACGACCGCCACAGTGTCTTCATCATTTTCCATTTCCTCTTCTCTTCTCTTTGTTTTTGTCTGAGAGCCGGAGCTAAACTTGGAATGGAAATAAAGCAAGGATGCAGAAGAAATTTATAGGAATATGGTTTGGAACAATGCCGGCTGCGTTGTTGGTATGTGGGTGTCGTTTGCAGCGTTGTGGAAGAAACGTTACAAGAAGGAAAGGGGTGGAAAATCGAACAATCTGGATCAGTGTGTGGAATGATCCTCAGATTGATGCCTCGAAGATATGATTTATCTCCTCGAGAATCACAGTCCAAGCTCTGAATTTAACGACCGCCTTGCCTTTCACCTGCATGATAGTATTGGAAAAAAGATATATAGATCTATATATGTGTGGTGTTAAAAAAAATCTACACTTTTGTTGATCTAATAAAATAATTAAAGTTGTGGCAGGCCTTAAGTTCGATTGGTTAAAGCATCTTTGTTGGAGACAATAGGTCATGAGGTTTAGTCTCCCCCAAACCCGTGGTATCGGAGGGCGTGTCACACCAGCGCCATCAGTCACGTGGAAAAAGTTTACCAAACGCACTCCAGTTTATAGGGGGACAGATACCCGACCAATTCTACAATCTAATAATAATAATAATAATAATAATAATAATAATAATAATAATAATAATAATAATAAAAATTAATAAAAAAATATGTTAGATTTAGAAAATGGTGGTAGGGATTAAAGTAATTTGATTAAGATTATGTGTTTGGGTTGATGGTTACTATTATTTAGGTTTGAATGGTACAAGAAAGGAATTTAAGAATAGATTTGTGATTAGGATAACAATTTTAGGTAAAGGATTTTACTATATAAAGTAGGTCACATTGCTTGTCTTAGGATTTAGATTAGGTTGTGTCATTCAATCAAGTTTATATGATGTGATTGAGACTAAAAACATGTTTTTCTTAAATTTTAATCTTGTTTATATTTCGGTTGTGTTTAAAATCACAATAAGAGTTGTTTTATGATAAAGGAAATGTCCTTGGTTTGTCTCAATAACAACTAAGTTCTTGATAAGAGATGAAGTTTTATATTATTGGAAAAATGTATGTTGTCCACTTTGCATAATATTTGTAATGTAAAATTAATACTTAATTGTGGTGCACTTAGGAGATCTAGGGATTCATGTGTTGCATAGGTTAGACATTCTTATGACCGTTGTGTATGTTATATATAATGCTAGAATAAATATTTAATGTGGATTGCACATTAGAAAAATATTTAATATTGGAAAAACTTAGTACCAATTAGAAACACTTGATACTGATTGGACAATATAGTACCAAAAGGAAAACTTAGAACCAAAAAAGTAAATGAGAAGAATATGGTTGTGTAAGCTTGTGGTTTTAGAGACACATGGTTTATGTAATACCACTTAGGGGTGTTGTGAAAGCTTGTTTCTATAAAAGTAAACAAATGAGTAGTAGTTGAGGTTGGTTTGTATAATTTTGACTTATTGGCTAAGATTAGATTGAGTATCCCTTGTAAGTTACATATGTGAGGAGAGGAAGCATGGATTGGGATGTGTGGTTACATAACTCTCATTTATTTGTTCACATGGAGTGCAACTAGGGACCTTGATGTTTCAAAAACCTTACATGGAGACATTACAAACTTGTAATCTTTGTTCATAACATAATATATTGAATGCATGAGTGTTTTTGGAGGCTATATTTTTTTCATCTTTTCTCCCTTCCACCTTTTCCTTTTGGGATATATAAATCATTAATTACACTAATAAATTTTAGAGTTAAATATACCTCACTTCAACACTATTGTTGGTACCTTCTTTTAATTTCATCTTGAGCTTGGTGACTTCACACTTAACCTTGGCTCTATTGGCTCCATTTTTTTTTTCTCTATTTATTACCTCTTGTTATTTATGTGGCCTCATATCATAGTGCCTCCTCTCTTCTCATTTTTGTCTTCCCATTTCATCACCATGAAAGTTGTGTCTAAAAATAAAAGAATTGATCTATCCTTGTAAATGGGAACAAGTGGAATATGACCCTATCAATCACATTAAATTTGACTTTGTTTTCTCTAATGATTGTCCATGTGTGGAAAAGGCTATCAGGTGTTTTTTAAGGCTTAATCTTCTAGATTGTTTCCCACATAATCTTTTGTATAGTGAGGTGGCATCAACTTTCCTCTCCAAGATCATGGACCTCATATAGGATGTGTGGCATATTTCTTGGGATCTAATTTTGTTTATCCTTGTTTCCAGATGCTAGATTGAAGTCTGACACTTGCATATTACTATTTCTTATAAGTTTTTACACCCATTTATGGTATTTCCCCCCATCATCTACTTGAAAACAATGAAGCTCGTGCTTTTGTTTACATGGTTATGAAGACTAGCTTGTAACTCAATTTCTACATAAAGTTTAGAAAAAGTGCTTAAGGCACATGGTTCATGCATTGGAAGCTTCACCTATAGAAATGTAGAAAATTGCAATGCTCCCTTCAACTCCTAATATGGCATGCTATGTCTCCTCTACCTCTAGCTTCATTGCCACCTGCCTCTACCTTCTTTTTTCACTGACTCGTCATCGGTCTTCAAAGGATGATACTTTGTTTATGAGTTCCTTTGAGACAATTTAATGTTATTTGATTCATATGTTTTGATTGTCCTTTGATTTTTGTTGTCAATTCCTACATTTCGAACCTAACTTCTTGTAATCATATATTTCATATTTTGAATATATTTTCTATAAATGATTCCACCACTTTTTTATCTTTAAAAACCCATGAAATAAACAATTAATAATTTAAAATATTTATATCACAAAAATCCAACTCACTATACAAAGTTGAGCCCTATAATTTCATTCTGCTCACACAATGCCAATAAAAATATATTTTAGAAGAAAAGTGGAATTAATTTAAAGAATATGTCAAATTAGCAAATGAAAAAATGGGTCAAAGTGGTAAATCATTTGTCGCCTAAAAACATATTTGCCGATGTCACGTCTTCCCCAAAAAAATTTGTCATCCATTCCGATAACTTCTCGTGATTTTATCAAGAACAATTACAAGAGAAACAATGAAGGCACAATCGATTCCGGGCTCCACCACCACCGCAAACGTATCCTTCTCCAACAACACATTTGTTCTCGAATACTTCCGCTTCATCTGATCCATACAACAACAACAACAATCAGAAAAAGAAACCCTAAAATCACTGTTTTATACAGATGCCTACTTAATTAGCAGTTTCAATTACCTCTGCAACCACACGCTCTCCTCGATAAATTGTGCACTCGCGCTGTAAATAGCTGCCCTTCACACGGAAATCGCAGTGCTTTTCACCCGAATTTCTGACCAGGAACACATCGAGTGCCGTCTTCAGCTGAAACACCGATGATTTTTTGGCAATGAAGACAAGTTTCTCGTAAGTGGAGGTCTGGCCCTTATACGCTTCCCATCTCCTATGCATCGAAAGCTCCTGCAATATGGACCCAGTTAGTCTCTAAGCGAATTGATAGAGTAATTCTGATATTTTTTTATCGCACCTTTTTTCTCATGGTTAGGAGCACATTTCCCTTGGCGTCTTGAAGAAGACATCTGGCATGGAGAGCAACCATTGTGAGGACGGTATTTCCATTGCAATCTGTGATGATGAAATTCACCCCCTTTTTCTCCACTGTCAATTCGATGGGATACGGAGCGCAGAAGTATCGCCCCGCTACGACCGCCACAGTGTCTTCTTCATTTTCCATTTCCTCTTCTCTTCTATTCTCTTTGTTTTTGTCTGAGAGGCAGAGCAGAAGAAACTTATAGGCATATGGTTTGGAACAATGCCGGCTGCGTTGTTGGTATGTGGGTGTCGTTTGCAGCGTTGAGGAAGAAACGTTACAAGAAGGAAAGGGGTGGAAAATCGAACAATCTGGATCAGTGTGTGGAATGATCCTCAGATTGATGCCTCGAAGATATGATTATCTCCTCGAGAATGACAGTCCAAGCTCTGAATTTAACGACCGCCTTGCCTTTCACCTGCATAATAGTATTGGAAAAAAGATCCTATAGATCTATATAGGTGTGGTGTTAAAAAAAAATCTACACTTTTGTTGATCTAATAAAATAATTAAAGTAGGGGCGGGGCTTAGCTCGATTAGCTAAAGCATCATGATACAAGGAAGAGGTCATGAGGTCTAGTCTCCCCCCAAACCCATGGTACCGGCGGGCATATTGCGTCAACACCACTTGTCACCACTTGTCACGTGAAAAAAATTTACAGACGCACTAAGGAAGACGGATAAAAAAATAATTATTATTATTAAAATATGTTAGATTTAGAAAATGATGGTAGGGATTTAAGTAATTAGATTAAGATTATGTGTTTGGGTTGATGGTTACTATTATTTAGGTTTGAATGGTGCAAGCAAGGAATTTAAGAATAGATTTGTGATTAGGATAACAATTTTAGGTAAAGGGTTTTACTATATAAAGTAGGTCACATTGTTTGTCTTAGGATTTAGATTAGGTTGTGTCATTCAATCAAGTTTATATGATGCGATTGAGACTACAAACATGTTTTTCTTAAATTTTAATCTTGTTTATATTTTGGTTGTGTTTATTAAAATCACAATAGGAGTTGTTTTATGATGAAGGAAATGCCATTGGTTTGTCTCAATAACAACTGAGTTCTTGATAAGAGATGAAGTTTTATATTATTGGAAAAATGTATGTTGTTCACTTTGTATAATATTTGCAATGTAAAATTAATACTTAATTGTCGTGCACTTAGGAGATCTAGGGATTTGTGTGTCACATAGGTTAGAATTTCTTATGGCCATTGTGTATGTTATATATAATGTTAGAATAAATATTTAATGTGGATTGCACATTAGAAAAATATTTAATATTGGAAAAACTTAGTACCAATTAGAAACACTTTATACTGATTGGACAATATAGTACCAAAAAGAAAACTTAGAACCAAAAAGTAAATGAGAAGAATATGGTTGTGTAAGCTTCTGGTTTTAGAGACACATGGTTTATGTAATACCACTTAGGGGTTTTGTGAAAGCTTGTTTCTAAGAAGGTAAACACATGAGTAGTTATCGGGGTTGGTTTGTATAACTTTTGACTTATTGGCTAAGATTAGATTGAGTATCCCTTGTAAGTTGCATATGTGAGTAGAGGAAGCATGGATTGGGATGTGTGGTTACATAATTCTCATTTACTTGTTCGCATGGAGTGCAACTAGGGACCTTGATGTTTCAAAAACCTTACATGGTGACATTACAAGTGTAATCTTTGTTCATAACATAATATATTGAGTGCATGAGTTTTTTTGGAGGATTTATTTTTCTCCCATTAGGCTTTCCATGGGGATAATTTATGTCATATAATGATGGTATATTTGTCTATTCTTTTATCTTGAGGGTTTTAAATTACTTGTTTGCATATTTTTCTCTCTTCAGGTTATGTGAAAATAGTTTATTATGCCTATAAAATTTATTTCATTTGTTATCACACATGGTTATCAATTTGTGGGAGGAGATCTCTTTGGTATTATTCACTCTTGGTAGAAGTGAAATCTTGTGCATAATTGAATCCATGGTCTTGTAAAAATGTATTAAGGACCATTTTCAAGGTTATAGGTGTGTTTGCAAATATAAGGTTCAATGACTTGATATGGCAAGTGAGTTTTTTGTTTATGCTCTTTCTATGAAGGTTTGCCCAGGGTGAAATTTTGTTGGAGGCCTCCTAAATAAAAAAAATCATCTCACCATTGAGTCTAAAAAGCTCAAAAATCTATGTTTGGAGCCGAAAAAATCTAACCATTTTAGGGCTTGGTAGGAATATTTGTGGAATATGTTTATACAATTGTATGGTCATGAAAAATAGTAGGTAGAGGTGGTTTTCGTTAGATCTATATGAATACTCTATCAAAAAAATTATAATTCCCCACTATCCATAAGGAACTTAGGAATTTTGGAAAATATTAATTTTAATTTTAAAAAAATTAAGAAGTTAAATCCCCCTATATGTCAATCCCAAGCAACCATTCATACCCTACCATGGAAGGCTAAACCCTAATGGTAAGGCTAGGTCCATGATGTTGGATGGCTACAATGTTCATAGGCCATGACTCAATCAATAATTTGATCCCACACATCACTAGCTACAACCACCTCTACCTATAAGCACCACCCATTTCCACCACTAGAACATTGTCATCACAGGAGGGTTGTCTAGTACCCACCAGTCAAAATTGTGAATACACTAATGAAGGATTTTTTTTAGATGTATAACTTTCACCCAGGATGAGATTTTCATGTTCTTATATACTTAATGGAAGAATCTTTCTAAGCACTACATAGTGTTGTCAATGGTTTTTCCATGTTTTCTTATTTTAGATAGAAAATTCTAGTTAGAAGTTGGTTTTAATCTCTCTAATTTGACAAATCATATCTTCTTCCTATAATGTCCAATTTTGGACTTCTTATCGATAACAAAAATATTGTATGGTCACTTCATAGTGGATCAAATTTGGAACTTGTGTTTATATATGTTTTATTCACTTAAATTTCTATTTAAACTATTTGTTGGTTCCTTTGACTATGGAACTTTATTGTGGAAAATAAAAATCTAAAGGTGATTTGGTGTTTGAGTCATGGTAAAACTTGCATGTTTATCTCTAGTTGTCTCTATTTCACATGGTTACAAATGTGACATGTTGAATCTACATATTGCATTATGAGATCCATGAATTGTATAGTTTTATAGGCTACTTATGCATACAAGTTACATAGATAACTTGAATGTGGGTTATTTATACCCATAGATATTTTAGTGTCGGTGTGGATTTAGTTTTATTGGTTTATTTCCATCATGATTCATTAGTTTTATTATCATTATAAGGTACAGAGATGATGTTACCTGATTTAGTTGTGTTGTGGGACCTATCTTGTTGATTGTGGTGTAAGATGTTTGAGACTGAGAAATTTTTTGATTCAAATACATTAAGTGTTGATCATGGTGTCATGGATATTCCTTGTATGCTTAGAGATTTAACATCACATGGTTATCTACACAAATACATTGGGTGGTAATTACATGGTGTCATGGAGGTTCCTTATACACTTAAAAATTTGGCATTACATGGTTATTTATTAGGTACATTATTGGTGGTGATCATGGTGTCATATAGAATCCTTATACACTTAAAGATTTAGTATGAGATATAGTATTGGTGATACTTTCTTGATTTCTAATTATAGGTGGTGGTTTATCTTTTTGGCTTGTAGATCTTGGTTCTACTTTATCCTTTGGAGTCACAAGTGTTATATTTGAGTGATTATGCATGAGCAAGGGATCATATTTATTTAGGAGATGGTTATCATGAAATCATGTTTAGCTCAATATCAAAGTTTAGTGGAAGATTTTGGAATTGATGTAGATCCATCACTTGGTGATAGATGATCTTCTATCATGGTTGGTTTCGTGGAGGAGCTCGTGAATCCTATCTTATATGCAATGAAGGTTCTTCAAAATATTGAGTTATATTGATAGGATAATGTTATCTTCATGTGATTTGGATATTATGACACCTTATATGGTTGAGGTATCAATTATGATTTGTGAGTTTGATAAATGATCCTTAGTTTAGACAATGGATTTTATTGTTCCATGGTGGACTCTTCATTATGCATTAGATTTTTGGCATGATACAAGTGCTCTTGGGAGAAAATTTATTCATTTGAGACATATGGTATTCTTTTGAGGAGATGTAGATCATGACATCATGGAGAGTTTTTGAATTATATATTTATTGAATGTATTTAGAACTTTTGGTAGTGATTTATGGAAATATAATTGATGAGTAGTTTAATCATTTTGCTTGTGATATTATAGTTATTGTGGTATTGTACTAAATTTTGATTGGCATGAGATGATCAATTGTACACTTATTTAAATTCAGGTGAGGCTAGAGATCTTTTGATATTGTAGATCATATATTTAGATAGTTACTCTTTGGCAAGGTTTCAATAGGAAGAACAAGTATCCAACACCTAGGTTGGACATGATTTCAACATGGACCTATTGAGGATATGGGTCTTGGAGAAATTCATTGTGGCTTGGTGTATCCTAAAGGATCAATCTCATTCCCCACTCTTGGTCCTCTCGGTGGTGAAACATCTTTAGTTATTTCTTGTTTTTTTAAGATTCATTTTGTTTTGTGCTTTATATTATCTCATGGGAGTAAATCTTGAGCTATAGATGAAATTTATTGAGGGTTTGTTTCAATATCTCTTAGCATGGGTTATTTTTATTCTCATGAGAATGAGTCTTCAAATATGAATTTTAACTTTGGAGGGATTTTTTGAGGAGTACAAAGGATATTTTTGGGCTTATTCCTTTGGTTTTAGGAATATATTTTTTGGTTTGATCCTCCTTTGGTTTGATAGGATTATATCCTAGACTTTGGTCTATTGATTCACATTTTATATTTAATCTTTGAGTTGAATGGTTGTATATTGATAAGGAATTTATATTTGGGATTTTTTGAAGGAGATATTACTTGTCATAGCTTGAGAACTTAGAGGTGTTGGTAGAAGGATATGTACATGGTTTTCATTTTTAGGTTATGCATGTGGTATTGTGTTTCTTCTTTTAGGTTCATGTTCACATGATACTGGATTGGTTGGGTTGATCTATATTGTGATCAGTATGCTCATTGTCATGTGTTGTTATTGTACTTTATTATTTTTAAAGTAACAACATGGAGGTGCTTTAATATTTTTCATTTTTTGAGTGTGGAGAACTTGGGAGAGCTATGGAGACTAGTGGTGAGAGAGTTGTGGTGCAATGGTTTAGTGAAAAGGTTTACATATCTTTGTTGATGTTCCTTGGTACTAGATGATAAATTGGCTAAACCTTTTATGTGAGTTTTATCAATGGAATTTGGTATATCTTGATTAATTTTAGATTTGGCATTAACCATGCAATGGGAGTTCTAGGTTTTATATATGTCCTTTGATAGATGTTCTCTGAATATATTATGTTGTTTAAGGTCTTCAAGTTTTTTATAACATGTTTATGTTTCTTTGGCTTCAAGGACTTTTTTATGCAGGATATTGTATATATGGACTTGTAATCAAGATTTATATTAAGTAAGATATGTCAATGGCATAAGGTCTACCTATTATGATGAGTATACATTTTTTTGAGGAATTATTAGTTAGATGTGTTAGTAACAATTTTTGGTTGTTATTCTAGCTATGTGGTTAATTCTTGGAGGCTACTCAAGCCTATTTGTTACCATTAGATTTGGTTTTTATACTTGGATATCAAGTTGAGATAGTTTTCATGCTTTTATGTGACAATTTAGTGTAACATCTCTTTTAGATAGGAACTTATCTTTTATGCATTGGAATGATGGAGGATGAGAGGATTATTTTTTTCATATGGTGGTCACCTTGGTTATTATTATACGTATCCTGATATAGCACGTGGAGAACTTAGATTTTTTGATGGTACATGTTGGCCACAGTGATTGTTCCCTTGATTATTGAGTTTAAAATAATAGAGAATGTTTGGAAAAGGTACATTATTCACCCTACATCATTCTTGTAATGTAAAATTAATATTTACTTATTGTGCACCTAGGAAATCTAGGGATGTGTATGTTACATAGGTTAGATATTATTGTGGTTAATTGTTATAAGTTTGGGGAGATTGTTGAAGTCTGTCATTGATGATGCCGATTAAAAAAATGAGCATGGAAGGTACATGACAACATGATACAGTGTTTTCATTGATGTCAACATTGTTGCAAATCATTTTGATCAGTTCTAACAGGCTTTTGAGATGTGAAGACATTTTTGCAAGTTGAATTAGTCTAGAAAGATCAGTTGCATAGAAATTTGACTAAGTGTCAATTCTACAAGTTTAGTGTTACAGTGAGTCATTTTTTGGGTTTGCACCACCACAAATGAACTAACATCATTTTTTTCGATGTTAGATGCACCTAAATCCAAGATTTCATCTTGTTTGGACAAGTAGTTTGAGAAATATGAGTAATAGAGTTCAGCCTGGCATATTACAGTCATTTTTCTAATACAGTGTGTTTTTTGTGGGAGAATTCACACTTCTCCATGGATGAGTTTTTTACCTTGTGGTGTTGAAGATAAGTTTCTAGATGTTAGTTGAGCATGGATTCTAGATGGTATCAAGTTTTGAGGTCCATGTGTCGAGATGTGGATACACAAATGAAGGTTTTTTTCTTTTAGGTCTTATATGGGGCTGACTTAACATGTTTGATGTTATGTGAAGGTTAAATATGTATTTCTATATTATATGGGATCTATTATAGGTTAATGTTGACCTATATTAAGATATTTTGAGTTTTGGCACATTTTTATCCAACAAGTTACATTTTGGGTATTACATCTAATTAGGCCAACCTAATTGTTGTTATGCTTAATGTGGATATATAAGTTGGATTTTTTTTGGTATCTTGGAGGATGGCATGTAGTATGTGATGGTGTGATGCAAATTTGGGAAGAGCAGTGTGAAGTTAAGTTGTGAATGTTAAGATGAAGATCAGAATTGTGTGAATAAAGAGTGGTGTAGAGTGTTGAATCAAAATCATATAAAGATGTTTATTGTGCTTCAATGTAACTATAATTCATGCATGTACATAAGATGCAATTGTAACAATTCAAAAATAGGTTGTGAGCCACCATCTCTCTTCTATCTCTCTCTATGGATAGTGATTCCACCTATAGTGAGCATTTTTGTAAATATATTATAATCAGTTATAATATATTGTGAGCTAACCCTCATCGCGGTTTTTCCCATTTTGATTTTTCCACATAAAAATCCTGGTGTTCATGTGTTATGTGATGTTGTGAATGTTTCATTAGTTCTTTCCTTACTGTAATTGAATATGCATTAGTAATTGGATGCTTAATGTTTGAATGGTTTAAGAGAATACTAATTTACCCCCCCTCTTAGAATTTTGGGTGTTCAACACTACTTTGTATGTTGTATACAATATTAGGGTAAATATTTAATGTGGTTTGCACATTAGAAAAATATTTAGTATTGAGAAGTTATTACCAATTGAGAAAATTGAGTACCAAAATTGAGAATATAGTACCAAAAAGTAAATAAGGGGTATGGTTTCATAATCTCATGATTATAAAGGCATGTGGTTTATATAATACCACTTAGTGGTTTTGTGCAAGCTCACTTTTATAAAAGTAAGAAAATAAGTAGTTATTATGGTTTTCTTGTGTAACCTTTATTTTGTTGGCTAAGGTTGGATCAATCATCTTTTGTAAATTGCATACATGAGTAGGAAGAATGGATTAGGATGTATGGTTATATTGATTCTCATTCTAATTTCACATGGAGTACAATTTGAGAGCTTGATGTTTCAAAAGTCTTGCAAGGGGACTTTGTTAGTGTATTGTATTTTTTGTTCATGAAATAATATATATAGTGTTTGAGCACTTTTGGAAATTGGATTTTTTTTTCTCATGTGGATTTCCTCACTATATATCTTGTGTCATATTGATGATATTTTTGCCAATTTTTTTATATTTTGAATTTTAAATATTCTTATTTTTATACTCTTCTCTCTTGGGGTTATATGGAAATAATTTATTATGGATTCAAATTTCCTTTCACTCATACATATTAAGCATGCTATGCAAACACAAGTCTAATGTGACTAATGAACTAGTGTAATTCTTAAATACAAAGTTCTTGATTTAAAATACTCTTGAATTAGATCTTTATTTGTATGATTTCTTCACATTATTCTTTGTTGGAAGAATAAGCAGAAGTCATTGATAAACTTGTTGGCAACATGAGCATGTGGAATTGGTACAAGGTATGCATTACAGTGTTGTCATTGATGTCAACATTGTATCTCGGTACAAATACTATGGTGTAGATCAATTTGGGTGTCTTGAGTATGTTTGAAGATGATTATGAAAGACAATTTTACAAGAAGGTTTGATCTGGTGAAAGCAATAGTTGTGGAATTTTACTAAGTGTCAATTCAAGTGATTCTGTGTACAGGGATCCGGTATTTGGGTCCACATTGGTCTATTGATGATTTTTTTCCCTATGCTTCTAAAATAATTTTGTTGGTTGATAAAGGAACTTAATTCTAGAGTTTCATTTTGTTTTGGTTTTTGGTTTTGGAGTTATGAGTAACAAAACTTTGGCTTGGCAATTTCAGACATTCTCCAATTCAGTACATATGCTTTGGTGAATCCACACTTCTCCATGGATTGAATTTTTTCTTTGCGGAGCTATGTAGTTGTTGAAAAATGTCAAATGATTGTGTATTATAGTTGGCATATATTTTGGAGGTCTGCATGTTCAAATGTGGGTGTATAGTTGGCAAATTTTGTAATAAGATCATTACCAATGCCAACATAATGAGTTGGGTGTATTGCGGAGATTAAATATGTCTTGATCTATTATGTGGGTGCTATTATAGGTCCTTTCTGACCTATTTTAAATTGTTATAAGGCTTGAATCTTGGCATGAAGTGTGTGTGGATAGATCTTGAGCCAACAAGCTACATTTGTATATTACATCTAATTAGGCCAACCTAATTGATGTTATAGGTGAAGCGAGTATATAAGTTATATTTTTTTAGTATTTTTTAAGTGATGACATGTGATAAGGGTTAGTGGATGTGAATTGTGCAAATATAGAGTGAATGTAGAGTAGAGAAAAGTGTTAATTCAAATCAATATGAATATTTTTGAGTCTATATTTTGAGCTTCATAGGAACTATATTTCATGCATCAGTTCGATGCAATTGTAACAGTTCAAATCTAGTTGTGAACCACAATATTTTCTATCTATTTTATTTATTAGTGGGAAATGAGTCCATTTGGATAGTGATTCCACCTAAAGTGGGCACTTCTATAATATACAATGACCGGTTATAATATATTGTGAGCTAATCCTCATTGTAGTTTTTCCCATTTTGGGTTTTCCACATAAAAATCTTGGTGTTCATGTGTTATGTGATGTTGGATATTTTCATGTTTTCCTTAATTGTAATACAATTGAATATGTTGTGAGTTGAATGGTTAAATGTTTAATTGGTTCAAAAGAATATCGATTCACCCCCCTCTCAATATTCTGGGTGTTCAACAATGCTTTCATATTTTTTAAATCCACATAGAAATATATCCTTGAATACATGGTTGTGGTAGTCAATTTGAAATATTTGGATCATAATCCAATAAGGTGTAGTTTCTATTTTATGAAAAAGAATGTAATAAAGCCTGAAAGTATAAATTTGTATTTTGGTGGACTAGGTCATATAATGTAGGTTAAGGTTTAAGAATCTAGTTAAGGACTATCATACACTAAAATATATCAAGATTTGTGAATCAACAATAACACTCTTACACTAAAATAGTGATAAAACATAGAGATAAATATGGAAACACAAAATTGTTTCTTGATTATCAAAGTTTAACTCCTAGTGCACAAGATGGCATAAAGAAAAATTATTATAGATTACAATAATATGATTACAAACTATGAACTTGTAGACCTTCTAGGAAAGAGAATATTTTATAATGCATGCAAGGATGCATATTATACACATCTTGGGTCAAAATAGAACCTATTAAAATCTCCCATAGATCATAATGATCCTCTGAATTTGATGTGTGGTTAGAGATTATAATTTATTTTCTCAAGGTAGATCAAAAATAAATGTGCAATATTTATGACACAAAAGTGATGTCAGTACCAAACATATTTTATATTCTTATTATATTCATATGATAAATTGAAAATATTTATATGGCACAAACATCCTTGCACCTTCACAATTCTTCCTATGAATCCTTGAATGATTCTCTATTATTGCCTTGAAAATCATTTATAATAACAAACATTTCCACACAACCCTAAGTGATAAAAATATGCAAGTATTCAAAATCCACAATGCAAAAGAATCGATAAACATACCATCAAAATGACATAAATGTATGATGGGAAAACCATCAAAGGTAAAACCTAGCCTTCAAAATAACTTACACATTCTATGTATTATCTCATGAATAAAGATTAAAATACACTTGTAAATTCTATATAGGGCTTCTAAAAACATCAAACTCCCCAATTACGCTCCATGTGAACAAGAAAATGAGAATCATGTAACCACACATCTCAATCCATGTTTCCTATTCTCACATATGTAACTTAAAGAGATTATCAATCAACCCTAGCCAACAAGCCAAAGGTTATGATAACCAACTTCAAAAACTACTCATTTGCTTGATTTTATAGAAACAAGTGTAGTGTCAAAAAATGTACTCCTTTACATTTTCACACTATGTTTGGGTCCCTTAATAAATTGGACTTAATTAAGCCTCTAATTGACCCAATTATGCATCTACAAGCATAATTAATTGCAATTTTTGAAAGGGGAATCATGATTTAATTAATGCAATTATCATTTTTAACACCTCAAAATGAATAGGTCATGGAAATTTAGGTCAGGACCCATTTTCCCAAGTTTAGTTGCTTAATTCAAATTTTAAGTATTTTTTTGGTGGCCCATTTATGATCCCAAATTCAATTTCAAATATCGGCTTGTAATGTTTATTTTTTGGGAAATTAGAGAATTACCTATAAATACAAGGTCATTTTATCAATCCAAATCAGGTGGATTTTCAAGAGATCAATTTCAAGAGCTAAAATTGTTGTCAAAGGTGTTCAAGAGTAGATTTCTCAAGAATTTGTTGCAGCATTCAAGATCTCAAACATCATGTAAAAGTTATCTAGCATCATGCATGCTTTTGGAGCTAACATTGTGATGTAGGTTTCAAGAATTCAAGTCAAATTTCAAGCATCACGATCACATTGTCAATCAAGCCATTTCATGAAAGATCAAGACCTTGGAGAGATCTACTAAGTTTTAGTCCTTAAGGGTTTCAAATCGAGGGTTTGGTGAGTTGCAACATAGCACTTTTTCCTTTGATGTTTCATTGTTTCAATTCAAGTTTTAATTACTAAAATAGGGTTTGACCAAGGAAAACCCCCATTCACCAAAAACAAATAATTTTTCCCTCTTGTGTGTTTTGAAAATCTTAGGTTGAAGAAGGATTGAAGATCTATAAAAGGAGAAAAGTTACAAAATTTGTCAAAGTTGTTGTCAATCCATGGAAACTCACTTTCAAAATTTATTTCTGAATTTTTGATTGTGAAACCTAGAGGAATCAAGAGTGTAGACATAGGACCAGAGGGTCATGTGAAAGAAATTTTTCAACCCATGTAGCAAGACCCATTCGCCCATGGGAGAATGAGTCCCAGGAGGACACTCAACACAAGATTTTTATCATAGGTGCATAAAATCAATCCCTTCTCAGATCTACAATTACTTTCTAGATTCTATTAGATTAAGGTTTAATTTAGAGGTTTCATGTTTTACATTGCATAATTTCATTCATTTAGTATTTTTCATTCATCTCTTGAAAGTGCATTTCAAGTTAATTTATCCCATCCTAGGTCATAAGGAAAACAACAAGATCTCCATCAACATTAACTCACCTAAGGGTTGAAAGTCAATCCTTCCCTGGGGGATCTATTTTTCCTAATGAACTAAGGAAATTGTAGGTGCATCATACCCCCTTTGCTATCATTATTCATTACACCCCCATTTTCCTATATTTCATTTTGGTGAGCCCGATATTCTTGCACTAAAAATATTGTGATCATTTGGAGTCCATTAAAACCCTAGATCTATGATTTGCATTAGTTTGCATTTATTGCATTAAATTTGCATCTCATTTAGGGTTGTTAAAATTGCATTAGATTGCATCTCATTTAGGGTTTTAGGTTTGCATTTTGCATCCTTTAAAATATGAAAAATTCAAAAATTTGTATGCATGCATATTACATTAATTTTGCATAGTACTTGCATATTAGTGTATTTTCAATCATTCATATTCACAAATTGAATCAAAATTTCATTTCAAAAAGTGTCATATTGCTCATCATTTTTCATTTATTACACTTGCATTTCTAGACATCAAAATCTGGAAAAATCAGTCATTAAAAGTATAGTTTATAGTCTGAAATAGGGAACACTAGCTATAAGCTTTAAACTCAAATTTAAAGTTTTTTAACCCCTATGCTAAGATCCATTCGCCCTAGGGAAAAATTTTCTTTGTGTAGGTGTTGTTTCAAACTTTTGGGTAGTGATTTGTTTATGTTTCCTTCATTCTAATATGTTGTTAAATCTAGTTTTTTTGTTTCAAAAATTAGAAATATCTATCATCTTTTGCATTAGGTTTAATTGATCAAATTCAGTGCATTGTTAGAAATCAAATTTGGCATTAAAAACATATCATTTTCAATATCTTGCATTCAAAAATAAAAAAATCTTCATATATCAGATATGAAATTTTGCGTAAAATTTCATGATGGACATGTGTATGGGTAATATATGAAAAACCTTAAGATCTTTGGTAGATATTTCAAGTTGTGTTTGGTAAAAGAACCTAATGAAATTGAGACTATTAATGAACCTTCACCTCCTAATGAATGTCCCCATGAAGTGGAAATCTTAGGACAAGATGAAGATATCATGCAACAATCCACACATTACTCCTTATACAACCTGGAGAACAATTTGCATCCTTTTATCCATCCATGAAAACACCACCTATAATCCCATCACTTGATTTGTTCAACCTCTTACATCCTAAAATGGAAGCACAAAGCAAGCCTCAATCATCAATTTCATTAATGAACTTGATCACAAGAACAATAATGATACTCTTCTATCCTCGCTCATCCCGATTCACTAATGCCTTAATAAACTTAGAAGTTACTGGTCAAGTTTAAGATCTTAAGAAAACAAAGGATGTGACATAACAAATAGGCATGGAATTCCTGGGTACAGAAAATACCATCACAGGAGATACCAAGGGGTTGGGATATCAAGATCTTCCCCATGCATCTCCAAAGGAAAGATGATCTCTTTCACAGATACCTCACAAGGATGATAGGATCACCATAGATCCTCCTCCTGCACCTGCACCTCATCAAATTTCCCAAAAAAGTAAGAAGTCTAAGCCCTATAAGATCAAGGAATTTCCATTCTTACACACCACAACAGAAACTGAATGAAAAATAGAACAACTCCTCCATCTAGGATTGATTTACTTGTCACCTATCAAAGAAAACAAAAAAGGAAAGAGTACAAACATGAACTATTGCACATTTCATAGAACTCTTGGGCATCTTACTGATGAGTGTCATCTTTTACAATGATTGATCTGTGAAAATGATGTTATTGATGTAATTAACTAAAATGCACGCACTTTGCGCCTTGCCATGTGATAGTTGTAGGATTATAGTATACTCACTATTGCAAGTTTATCATTTAATTCAAATCATTTCTATATTG